>OMKZ01044850.1:27120-39244 GCA_900302535.1 Neoniphon sammara | reverse complement strand
GAGAAAGAGAGAGAGAGAGAGAGAGAGAGACAGGAGGGGGGTATTTGAGTAAGTACTTAAGTAGCTAGACATATAGACTACACATAACAGCTAATATCCTATTCTATTCCTTATGTTAACCATGACCCCAGTTGGAAACTGAGCTTAAAACTGGCCTTGAAAAAACATACAAATACCAACTGACCCAGATCTTATGTTCGTCTGGCTTATCTCTTTTGAGTACAAACAATTACATGGTATAAACCTACACAGCTGTTAACATGTGCTTCACTTTCTGTAATGACCTTTGTGTGGCTCCATATCTCCCCAAGAATTTTATTCCTCCCTGTTGTCTTGCTTGTCTTTTTTTAAGTCATTCAGTCTGGATGTACTGTGGAGAACCCACATTGAAGCCCACCATCTAATGTAATGCATTTGTGGAAAAATGCATGCAACACATTGTTATATTCCTGTAAAAAGTGACCCATTAGCACAATTCCCTTACTTCCCAAGAGATTTCCTCAGGCCTTCCCTGTCTTAAGTACACTTCTCTAAATTACATGACACTCCAGGTCTTCCAGGACCAGTTGGATCCTGGTCAGGACAGGCTTACCTGCTTTGGCTCTATCCACCGGGCCGTGGGCCCCGGACACCTGCCACATCCCGTTCAGGACCCGGCAGATCTCCAGACCTCCGGACAGTCTAACTTTGGGCACATGGGCCATCCTGCAGCTACAGTGGGCTAAAGCAATGGATGAGTATTTAGCAATAATAATCAGTTTTAAATCAGCAACACATCACTCTTAATAGTAAAAGGTAAATAAAATGAAAGTTTAGTACACCGTTGTTGTTAATAAGCGGCTTTTGTCTTGTAGAATCGTTATACACAGTTGTAATCAGCTTAATCAGCATAAACCTGTTTGATTGTGCAGGAGCGAAAGCGCCAAAATCAATTAAGCGGTCATATTAATTAGGTATTTAGCAATTACTCACTTCGAGCCTCTTAGAATGTATACACGAACTAACACTTGCAAGTAAAAACATTCACTGTTACAACGTTGTTACAAAACATTTTGCGTAAGTGCGTTACAAGAGCCACACTCGAGTGTTGATATTACGTCACGTTACATTAAACCAATAGCTGATTCTGTTTTTCCGGAAGTACCGTCCCTCCTTCACCAGTCTGGCTGTTGATTCGCTGCCATCTGCTGGACAACAGCTGTCACTTCTGATTAGGCACACAAACACTTGGGACACCTTTATGAAAAAACACCTTAACGTGAGGAAAGGCACCAAAATAAATAAATAAATAAATAAATAAAATCAGTCTTTCTCTGACACTTGGTGGCCCACATTTTAACACTGGCTTTTGAATGAGGAAAAATCACTTTCATGCTTTTTTTTTTTTTCTCAGAATAAGAACCTTTAACAATACTGAGGCAGAGTCAACATTAAAGAGTAAAAATACATTTATTTTTCAGTCACAGTACATGGGGGTCCCCATCAAATGACTTTTCCCTCCAGACAAAACACTGCAGCAGTCTCCATTTTAATTTTCCACTGATTCGACTTTGGCTGTCTTCTTTTTCCTCTTCCTCTTCCTCTTCTTCTTGGCGACCACACAGTCGGTCTGTGCTTCAGCAGCAGCAGGTTTGTCCTCGGCCGCCTCCATCTCCTCCTCACTGACTGTGGGCTCGTCTGGAGAAGCTGCAGGTTTCTGCTCACAGGCAGACGGACTGCAAGGCCTCACCTCTGAGCCGGAGCTGCTGTAAGAGAGCAGAGGCAAACAAACTGTCTATAAAACCCTGTGACTTCAGTTTAGATGTTTTTCATAGTTCAGACTGACTTGAAAGTTTCTGTGGTCCTTAATGTGCTTTAGCAAAACTAGCATTCGGTTCAAAACTCATCTGTTTCCTACATGATTATCAATGTGCGAATAAAAAAGTGCTTCTCTCAATTCTAGTTAAGTTTACTTTATGGAAATTGTTTTTAATGAGTGCTAAAGGGGTTCTTATACTTCCTTACAAACCTTATTCACACAAGACTAATATTATGTGGGCAACTTATGCAATTAATAAATAACACACAAACCTCTGTGTTTCATGAACACATTCACACAGGATAATGTAATTTGCTGAAACAATTATATATGGGCAAGATTTTACAATTTGTGACTTTATGATTTAGTAAAGAAAAATCTGAAGTTTGCACTCCAAAATACACTCAGAAGATTCCTGTATAAATTGCAAAACTGCCTCCATATTTTATGACAGGAAGAAGGTAGAAATGTGTGCCTAGAAGAAGAAATGATGCACCAAAAACAAATTATTGTTGTTGAAATTACCTACAGTTCAGATGGAATTGATTAGTATTGTCAAGGGAGCTCTTACTCCACCAAAAAGAAGTTTTAATAATGAATAATTAGAGCTGAAATTTTTACTTTGCAAAATTACAGACAGTAAATTCACCAGGATTAAAATCTCTGATGATTTCTGAAATTATTACAAATTACTGGACATCTCCTGGTAATATCAGTACTTTTGGAGCTTATTTTCAATGGCATTCCAGCTTCATGACATAGTAATAACTCTACATTGACAGCCCAATATTTACATTATCTGCTCCTGGTTTTGGCTCTTGGCTCCGCTGTGTTTTTCCAGCAGAGCCACAAAGAAGCCGTGGGTTCGGGTCTTGGCGGCGCTGGCACGCAGACACTGGCTGAATGGCTCCAGGCCTCGCTCCGGCCACTGGGCCAGCAGAGAGACCAGCCTGGAGAAAAACACAGACATTCAGTGTCAAGTTCGAAAAATATGGGTCTCTGACCTCTGATACCAATATCAGTCCCAATTCTTTTGGGAGTGAAGTTGTTCAGCACTAATAATAATAATAGTGCTGGTATTCCATTGCTTTAAATTTGAGCATTGCATGCCAAAGGATTGTATTCTAAGCAGAGTAGCAAAACCTCTTAAAAAGCATTTAGACCACCACTTATCTCTAACAGAACCCAGTAAGACTCAAATGAAAGTAATAAAATGAAAATTATTTACAAATAAAGATAAGTGACTGTATCTCAAATTCTTGCATACTCAAAAACAGAGACAGAGAAGGCTTAAATCAGCTGTTGTATCACACAATCCAGGGCCTCTACTTTTATGGCTTGATATGATGAAAGTGGAGTGCGTGCTACCTGAACCCGGGGTTCTGCTGCAGACAAGCTGCTACGACCTCCTCGTTCTCCTCCCTGTGGACGGAGCAGGTGGAGTAGACGAGGCGCTGCAGGCGGGGGAACCTCAGGCCGTGGTTCAGGCAACGCAGCTGGAAGGAGGCCAGGGATGACAGACGAGCCTGCTTTTTCTCCACGTCAGTGGAGGAGGCATTGTCACGCAGACACACCATACCTAGAACACAGACAGACACACACACAGACACAGACACACACACACACAAGCTAGTAATAGGGGCAAAATTGCACTCAAAATGGCCATGGACAAACAGCATTAGGGGCCATTTGGTATTGGTGTAGTTTATGTGTATAGGGACAGATGCAAACATACTGACAGATATCAGATACATTACATCACAATGATTCTATCTTATCGAGAAGTTGTCATCACTGAGTTGCACTTGTGAAAATGTATTAGAAATAATGATAGCAATCACATTAAATACAAGTTTGGAGCAGTTACTGCATTCATTCACATGGTGACTTGCACATTTGTAAAACTGTTCTCTGACTTCAAACTCCATCATGTAAATTGTGGGTGTTTTGCTACAAATATCTTTTATGTATCACAGCTAAGCATCCCTTATGAGCCTGAAACAGCCGTCCCAGCTGCCTCTCTCCTTGACAGACACTCTGTCCCTGAGCAGTAGTACCATGCAAAAATGAGGTAAAGCTTGTGCACAAAGCTTGGGAGAAGCAGTGCTATTTTAAACTGGGAGTGAGCCCTCATGGACAAACAGGTGCAATCCTCTCCTTGTTCCATCCCCTTCCCTGCAACAGTACCAACTAAACACTGATATTTAACTCTTAATCCTACCTGATCCACTGCATGAGGGATCCAGCAAGATGTATTCCACATCTTTGTACTGGGGGCTGTCAGGGTCCACCGTCAGGAAGTCCTGGTTGGCCAGCTGCTGGCATGTGACCCCTGCCCGGAGCAGGAGAGTAGACATGGTGGACAGACGCTTGGCATCCAGATCAAAGGCAAACAGTTTCCCTTTGTTCTTCATGATGGCTGCCAGGTGGCTGGTTTTGTTGCCAGGTGCAGCGCAGGCATCGATGACATGGCTACCAGAGGGGGGGTTGAGGAGAAAGGCAGGGAGGCAACTGGCTTTGTCCTGCAGAATGATGTGCCCGGCCTTGTACAGGAAGTGGTCGTGGAAGTCCGTGTTGGGAGAGAAGACCAGCAGGTCTGAAAGGTGCAAGTCCCTCACAAAGTCTCTCCCCTTCAGTCTCAAGTCATCCAACCGGCCGGCCTGTCCCAAGTAGGTGAACCCGTCCCGCTTTAAGTAGTCAACAGCGTCCTCCATTGTTGTCTTGAGCGTGTTGACACGCACATACCTGGGCAGCTGGTCGCCTTGGTGTTGCTGGACACTGGCAGGGAGCAGGTCTTGATTTCTGCTCACCTTTTGCTTGATCTTCATGCGGGCCAGCGCCGCCTGCAGCCTGGACCGGTGCTTCAGCATCATGGCCTTCCAGGATCCCCCGCATTTCACACCCCGGCCGATCAGCAGGTCGTACACCAGCACCTTGGCCAGGTTAATTTTGAGCTTGGTCTGCTTGAGCAGCCGGGTGGACTCGATGATCTCCTGGAGGATGGGTGAATACTTCTGGGTCTCGCACACCAGAGCAAAGAGCTGCTTGACGTTCTGAAATTTGCTGTCGTAAACCAAAGTCTTCACAGCGCCCTGCTTGTTCTCCGCTTTCTCCAGGATCTCCGCAGCTTTCACGTAGAGTGCCATGGCTGAAATGAACTCCACTGATGTTTTAACGCAAGAAGAAACGGGTTTGTTTCAACAGTCGCCTGGAGGCAAACTCCGGCTTTCTCCTCCTATATAAAATGTATATTACACCGAGCCGAGTACATACAGGAGATTTGTTTTCCTACGTGACATATACATCTCCAAAGAAAAGTTCATGCACATGGCAAAGGAAGGACCATGTGCACCCGGAAGTAAATTACAAGTTGCCGTGGTGTTTTGGTTTGACGTAGGTCTTGTCCAGCCAATCACTGATGGCAGCTGACAGGTCGGGCGGAAACTACAGCGATAGATAGAAATGTGAAACTATTTATTTCCAATTTTTATGTGTATGTACATTTATGTCTTGTTTCTATATCGAATCGTGGTTATTATCTAAGTAATTGTTATTTAAATATTTATGCACTTGTAAAATAGTGTAGGAATGAGAGAGAAAACGTGTCGTTTTGCGGTAACTATTCCAGACCATAGCTTATCAGATTCTTCATCCGAGAGCTGTCTGCGTAAATTATTGATATGCAGTTTGTGTTGTTTATGTTGTGAAAGCGTCATTACCTCTCAGCTTGTTTTTGCTCACCAAAGCAAATGCAACATCATAATTTCTTCATTGTCTGTTTTGACTGATTGATTTTATTCATATTCTTGTACCGTTTGGTTTTTTAAATAAAAGATCATGGGGCAGGTAGGGTTAAGTATCTTGATTAAGGACATTTAGACAGAACATAATATAATATCTTTGTATAATATTACAAAGATATTCTTACTTTTGGTAAACACAACATGTGAAAAGCCACAGAAACAGAGTACTGTAGAGAAAAAATAGTTTTATTCTTTAACATACAGGTACACTGTCTGCATATTTCTGTCTGAAGCAATGGGAGGACAAAAGGTCTATTTACATGAAGTATAGTCATTTCCTAGCTGAAAGCACTCAATATTCAGCAACATGATCAACATAATTTGGACCAACAGATTATAGGACCGGCTGTCATACTCATTCATGATTGGACTAAGTTGTTTACATTCACTCATCAAGTTCACATTACTTGTTAGATGTTGTAATATGAACAGTCAATATCACTGCTCTAAAACTCACAAAAATAAATATAAAAAATAGCCATCATTCAATATGAACTCTTGGTTGTGTTTAAAAACCTGGCTGTTTGTCTGACTCTTGTGACACATGCATGCTTAACTCAGTTATGTCAAATTATGATGCAAAGTGCTTTGTCAACCCCATGGAACAAAAAATTCAGTTGAGAGTAATCATCATTTAGAAATCAAGGCTCTGAAAACAATTCAATACCACAGATCACACTTTTGCTATCACTTACCTATAGAAAAACAGACATCAATTTATAAGGAAAAAAATGAAGTTTTACAGAAAACCGAAAAGATTCCAAGACTCATTCAGTTGTACTGCAAAGTGAAACACAGTCCCTCTGCACTTGGTGTGTAGCAACAAAAACAGATTATGTAGAAATCCTTAGAGGGTTTTTGGGTACATTTCCTGGTATTCCTAAAATCATTAGCACTTATATAGCTCAGTACTTAAGTTACAGCTTCAGTCCCTGGCCAATGTTAACTCATCAAACCCATGAGGGATGAACTCTATCTGGATACAAGATCCAAATGCATCAAACTTGTTCTGGTTTTCTCCTTTGCTAGTGAGGGCAAGGCGGCAGCCCCTCACCAGCCAATTACATACCGGCTGTACAATCTGTCCTGCCTGTACCTGCAGTACCACTGATGCTACAGCTAGCAATCAGGTAGTGCTAAATGGTTACAGGTTACCAGCAGAATACCAATTAAGTGACCATTAGTCTTAAAACCTGAAAGGTCCAACTAAATAACAATCAGCACAACATAAAAAAAATTGCGGGGAAATATAATAATTAGCAGGAAAACATTATTTTTCATCAACAATTCAGAGAGCAAAGTGTCCATAAACCTGAAATCCTAAAACACTGATTACTACAATTTTCAACTCATTTTCTTCATTTCTTGTTGATTACATTCCTTGGTTAATAATTCTGAACATCATCCTAAAACCAAGTTTTCAATGAACTCTTTTCTGTAAGTATCTCAAAGTGAGTGGGACAGTGTCAGTGAGGTGTATACACATTATGCATATTAAGGATGCAGAGTTCCTAATGAATGAAATATACCGAGTACAGAGTGTCCACGTGGGGAAGTTCTCTGAATGGAAGACAGCTAGAGTAGCAAGGCACTATTGTCTCTTCACCCATCAGTGTTTGGTGACCCCATTAGGCTTCTTTCCACTCTTCCCCTTTAGGGAGTCTCTGTACAGTAGCAGCCTCTCTGTGGTGTGAGGGGGCAGGCGGCTCCTCTTGGCCCTGACAATACACATGGCCATGGGACAGAGCCGGTCGAAGCCCCCCGAGGTGGCAGGTACCGCCAGCAGCTTCCTGGCCATGTTCTGAAGCTTGGGGAACCGATTAGCATATCTCCAGAATGGCAAACTGGAGTTGGCGTCCAACAGTGGTTCTGACAGGTACACATCCAGTTCTGAGATTTTCATGGTTTTGGCAGGCGGCTGGAGAAAGTTGAAAATAGACTTGCGCTTGATGTCGTTTTCTTCACTTCCATCGCCGTTGATGTCGTCTGAGCTGGCACCGAAGGTCTCTGTCACTGAGTTGGCCGTGCTCTCCTCTTCGTTGTCCTGCTGGTTTTTCAGTTCCTCTTCTTCATCTGCCTTCACAGTGGGAGCAGCTGAGGCCTCCAGGTTTCCAACTGCATCCTCCACTATGGAGCGAGCCTCCGACTTTGTCAGAGCCATTAGGAATGTCTCTCCTTCCTGCTTGTCATCAGCGAACGGCTGGATAAAGTCAAAGCCAGGGTTAGCGTTTTGTTTCCAAGTATAGATACAACTCTACTTTGTTCTTTGACAGACTGAATTTATAAACAGAACAGAGAAAATAATTACTGTTGCAAAACAGCAGGAGAAAAATCGTCTGTGTATTATGTCATCTTACAAAATGTCAGACATCTTGTCTGGGTCACAAGTGTGAGCAGAACTGTAATTTCAAAGGGATTTCTCAGATGTTTTATGTCATTACACCCAGTGTCAATGTAAACACTGGAACAAAAATGTCTGGTAAAAATAAGTGAATTTCCTGATTAGCAGCTGAAAGGTTAAGTGGTAAATGGCACAATGGTAATGACTGCACATTTGAGTTTTTCAATTACTTGTGTACATCTCAGAGTAATAAAATATGCCAAATACAAGGAAAATATCATTCTCTAGCACACCCGTATTATAACATATTTTCAAAATCTGAAAATATATTGAGTGTTTGATATGTCCTTTCAAAAAAAAATGTTTTCCTCATGGCTTCTGGTAAGATGTAGCAAATGTACTATTTTTGATGGATTACCTGTAGTCTAATCCGGGAAACCTAGAACTTGTTTACATTGGGTGTTTTGTATATCATATTGCCCCTCTACAGTCATATCGAGGCCTCCATTTTGAAACTTTCGATTGATCTGTTTTGGGGATCAAACTGGCACAAGATGAAAACCAACCCATGCATCTGTCCAAATTCAGTACCTGGAGTTTGATCCTGGGGTCCAACACAGTGGCCAGGATGAGGTCCTTCTGGAGAATCAGGGACTGGAAGTGGGTGCGGAGGCCGGTCCGCAGGGCTTTGGTGAAGTGGGTGTAGCTGGTGACACGGCTCTCCAACGTCTTATCCAGGCCAATGAGGGACGGTATGATGAAGGAGATGGTCACCCCATTTCCTTGCAGGACCTGGGTTGTGGACGGAAAAAAGGAAAAAAAGGAAATATATATACACATCAGTTTCTACAAACAATACCAATTCTGAACTGGTTATAAATGAAATAGAACCAGTACTGCAACTTAACCATTATATGATATAAAACAATTTCAAGGGGAAGAAAAATATGTGCAGCAAAGATTTTTGTTTCAATTTCTATCGCTTACTGTGATCATGATTGAAGATGCAAAGACACTGTTTTTGTGTGTTCTTGAGCATATCAATACAAAAAACATGACAAAATCAGTTATCTAAGTAATGTTTTGTTGTAGCCCTGTAGGAAATGACACACAAAAATAGCAGAAAAGAGAAATTCCAGCATAAACAGGGAGGCTCAGTCCAAAAAAAAACCCACTATCATCTTGCAGGGAAAACCTGACAAATCACATATTCCCATACACATGGAACTCTAAGACACGACTGTTTTACCTGGATGGCTTCCTCAAAGGGCTCCAGGAGACTCAGGATATCAACCACCTGGTCTCGCTTGGCCTGGACCAGGGGCGGGGTGCTGGTTGGGTCCTTGGCCTCTATGCGAGCCTGGGCCAGGAGGGTCATGATGGAGCTCCAGGCAGCCTCCTGCACCATTCGGCGCATGGAAACCATCATGGAGTTCCAGCGGCAGCTACTGGAGGGAGGGGACAGAGACAAGGTGCACTCCTTCAACAGCACCTTAGAAATAAAAAACATGTTAAGGCCATATTTAAAAACAGATCACAGATGAAACTTCAATGTGTTCAAACTGTTCTTCTATAGACAAGGACAGGTGTTTGAGTGTTTCACAACACTCCCCCATGGACACAGCATCAGTTTATACTTTTGTTAATGTACCATGATGTAATATACTGAATTTGGTATATCTGGGGATTCCCACTATAGATAAGCTAATGTTTTAAGAATTTATAATGCTACATGTAATATTAACACAGCTCTCAAATTAGCTGTCCTACTCAAGTACCTGGATGATCCACGTGTCTCAAAAATGATGAGATTTCTTTCCTTAATGTGTGAAATCAAATTGATGTTCAGTTTCACTGAAAATGAAATGAAAATTATTGAAAAGGTCGCTGTCAGTGTAAATAAGTAAATTTTCAGGGGTCAGGGAATGGCATCATTATTACCGTAAATAAACCTTTTTGAGTGCTTCTAAATAAGCACAGGAGTAAAACCAAACATATCTCAAACTTCATGTGCATGTGTAGGACACTTTTCATTGTTCAAACTTAAACACTCAAGTATCAGGACAGAGCGTTTTTTGGTTTGTTTCAACAGGGTTGAACGTGGAAGTCAATGAAAATGAAAACATGATAGTCTGGCTGTTGCTTCATCTTTTTATCAACAGCAAACAAGACTGAAACTTTCCGTCTCAATGCCTGAGTTACATGCCTTTAAATGTAAAAATTCACCTGACTGTGAGTTGACTCCTCCTACCTCGCTCCAGTAAGCGCTGCTCCTAAAGAAAGCCACCACGTTGTGGACCTGGGAAAGCAGGTTCTCCACAACCCTGGAGTTCTTCAATGCCTCCTTGATCACGATCTGCAGTGTTTTGGCCACACAGCTGGCCTTTGTTCCCACCTGGAGCTCTGAGAAGGGCGACTCCTCTGTTTCAGGCATCTTGTCTGACAGAAAGGCCACAACCTCATCTCCATCGGGTTCCCCCCTGTGAGATGAGCACATGATCTTGTAGTCACAGAATAACTTGTATGCCGCCACAGCTTCCTTGGCCTGGTTGGTGAGGACGTAGCCAATGTTTTGGGGGAAGATGCCATAGCTCAGCAACACGCCCTCTAGCTCCTGGGCCACGGTGGCACTCAGGTTCTTGTGGCTGAGATGACGGAAAGCTACGGTGGGACGACGGATCTGCCAGTTATCGCTGATGAAGTGAAGCTGCACAGCAACGATGGGGTCCTCCGCTGGCTGGGAATGGCCACCCGCCCAAAGGTCAGAAGTGACGTGAATGACTCCATCCTTGCCGTTGGCAAGGCAAGCTTTAAGGTCACGGATGAGCTGGGGCTTGATGGTTTTCTCCACATCTTCATAGAGCTGCAGCCCCACGGCACGTTGGGATAGCTTGCTGTATTGAGGGGCGATGGTACTTAAGAATGACCTGAAGCCTGCTCCTTCCACAAAACTGTGAGGAACAAAGACAAGATGATAAATTGGTATAATACATTTAATGTCTGACAATCTAAGCTGTATGTTGCCCTCTGTGTTCATTAAAAGCTTGACTAGTAGACAGAAAAAATGTTTGTAACCCACCACGGCTTGAAATACAGGTGTATCTTATTCTATTGTTCATGAATAATACAAATGTATTCAAACTTTTAACCATTCAAAGCAATCCATTCAATATAAAATGAAAAAAAATCTTGGACAATAAATAAGTGAAAAATACTGAAAGAACTGGACCTCAACAGGGGGCACCATAATCCAATTGCACTTCCTGTTTGTATTCACAACATTTCAGAAAGCAAGTAGGATTATTATCTTAGCCAAAAACGTGCAGTCCTGCTGTCTTGCGTGGGCATTGAAGGTAGCCAAGTAAGGGCAGTCAAACTCGGTTAAAAAGGCTTGCTAAAGGGCACAGTGGCAGTCATCTGCATTAAAAGTCACCTGAGAGGGAGCATGTCCTCTGCGATCATCCTCAGCGCTGCGTCACTGAGCATCTTCTGCTGGGCCAGCTGGGCTATTGCTGTAATGGCCGGGCTGGGGCTGGAGCTGGAGCTGGAGCTGGAGCTGGAGCTGGAGCTTGGGGGGACGGAGGGACTACTGGAGCCGTACTCTTTTCTTGATGCCACAGTCTGCGGAGGAGGGACCACCTTCTTCTGCTTGGCTTTCTGAGGCTCCTTCGGCTTCTTCACCTTCTCCTGCCTGACCTGCAGGAGAGCAAGGAGGATTTAAATCTAAACAGCAATCTCATGTATTATTACTGTTTTTTTAATGTAATGATTACTGAGCATCATTGAGTATTTTTCAGTTTGCTTTTGTTACAGTGGACAAAAAGATGTTATATGAACAATGACACATTATAGATAAGTCCATTTTATCTTAATTCACCAGGCACAACCCTCAAAATCGGCTTCCTCTGTAAATAAAGTAAGATTTCAATTTAAAATTGTTAAGTGATAAATCTCAGCTGTAGCGCTCTTACCATATCAACAGGAACTGGCTCAGTGTCTAGAACAACGTCACACTTGAAGTCCAACTGTAAGACAACAGAAAGTGTCAACAAAAAGCATTGTCATTATTATGTCCATTTGAATATACTGTACATTATTATGTATTGCTGTATAGCACTGGTATGGTGTGGTATGTTATTAATGTTGTATGTTGTGAGAATATCTGGGTCAAAAAGCATCAGA
>OMKZ01044850.1:9595-21190 GCA_900302535.1 Neoniphon sammara | reverse complement strand
CCTGTTTTCTTTCAATTCCCAGCTTTATATTTCATTCAGGACAGAGCCAACTTTTTTGGACTTTTCATCGTGCTGCCTTTGTCTGCCTCTGGTGATATACACAGACGTGATGCAGCTGTTGGGAGGCCACCTGCGTAACAAGGCCAGCCCTAGTTATTACTATTAGAAAAATAAATCTTGTTGTTTTTTTAAGTATCCACGTTGCATTTAGGCTTGATATGTGTACTAAGGGACAAACTTAACACTGAACCTGTTCTCAAAACTGATTAAATGAAGTACTTATGAAAGAATACGTTGCTAGGTATCAGGCACGTAGAGTGTGGTGGCAATTTCACCAAAAGTTTTTCCCCCCTTTCAATTTATTCTTGACAAAGGAATTCCGTCAAAATTCAGTAACAAAATTAATATGTGGTTTCAAACCCAAATGTGACCTCATAAATGACTCTGCCAGTGGTCAGTGTTTTTTATATTAACAAATCATTGCTCTTATTCACTCCCACCACGGTGAATCTATGTAGAGTCTATATACTTTGTATGTTGTGGTTCCCAATGCTTTTGTTCATTTTGTGTGTTGGGTGTGTAGAGTTGGGCCAATGTAACACATGAGTTAAATTGTTCTGTGTGAATGAACATGAAACTTAAAAGCAGAAACGGACATAAGAAACTAAACTCTTCCTCTCTCTCTTAGTGCCAGACACATCACTGCAATGAAAATATACTGCTTTACTTAGGGTACTTAATTCAGTGCCACTTGTACAACTACTGCCTCTCCCACCACTACTTAATTTACCAAGAATAATTATACCAATTTATCATAAACAACAAGAGATGGGACAGTATGTTGAAAATCAGTATATTGCAATACAAAAATATGTTGTTGGGCAGAAAAATAAATTGTGATATTAGCTAAATTTTATTCAGCTTTATTCATCACAAATGAGACACTTGCCTATCACAGTTTCACAAGTTGTCCATTGAAATTATATTATTTGCTCTTTTAAATTGTTTATATTCTGGCAAGGCAATTCCATTGCTTGTTCACAAATAAACAATTCTGCACAGTCATACTTTGTTGTCTTTAAACCTGTTTTATTTATTTATTTATTTATTTATTTATTATAGCAAATCGTGTTTGTGTTGTACTGTGATATAAGCATATTGTGCCTTCCCTAATAGCATATGTTCATATGTTGATACATATGTGCACTTGGAGCTGAACAAATGTGTCCCAGGAGAACATAATGATGTTTGAGTAAAGGCGAGTGATACTGGTCTGGGCCAGAGATATGAGTATGCAATAATAATGTTGCCATTGTTTAAGAAGAATGTAAACACATCATTTTATGATGCATTTATAAAAATTCTGCTGTGTTAAATTAAAATGTTGAAAGAGAGAGTGAATTGAGATGGATTTGAACCCACATTGTGCACGGTATGCACCTTAGGCCATGAATCAGTGGGACATCCCATTGTCAATTAATAGATTTTGATGTGGGGGAAAAAAATGAATGTAATTAGGGAACTTGAGAATTTTGGACACCAGATTGATGAGACTTGTTTGCAATCTTCATTAACCCCTTTTCAGATTCTGATTAGTAGTTCAGTCTAGGAAATATTAGCCACAGGTTACCAGGTCAGTAAAATTTCACAGTGTATGCTGGGATGTTTTCTAATAGAATTTATAGCCACATTATTTTTTATGACTATAATGATATAACATATAATGATTGGTAACACCAATCACAAACTATTATAAATATGTCAGAGTTGCAAATGCCAACAAGCTGCAAGTTGATGTCCATAGCTTAGCTTTAATCTGGTCAATATGAACAACATTTTATTAATTTCAGCTTCATTTCTGGTGACAGTTTCATGTCTTGAACTGTCTTGTATATTACTGGGTGTGTTCTTAATCGTATTCAGCCCTAATTTTCTATCCTCAGCTCATAACAAACATATTGTTTCTTTTGTCTGTCAAATTTATCATAAATGGACACGTGACTGTTTTGCATCAAAAACTCACAGCATGCCCAAGTTAAGAGGGCAGAGGAGTGAACAGTTGTGAGCGTTACATATTCCTCTCTGCTAGCCACAGCACAGACTGTCCAGAGCCTACGACATCCAGAGGACCTCCATCAACGTCCAGCAAGAGCTCAGCTGCACCTCGCCACCTTTAGACTTCTGTCCTGTGAGTAGTGTGTGTGTGTGTGTGTGTGTGTGTGTGTGGGTGGGTGGGTGCGCTACTTAGTCTTAACTGTATTGTATTTTTTTGATGAGTGTAAGGCTTGCCAGTAAATATGATCAGTGAGTCAATCGAGCACCCTGACCTGGGGTTATAACACCAATGTGATGTTTCTCCTCCTGACCTCTAGGTGGAGGAGTTCTACAGCACTACAATGAGAGAGCTCTTCTATCTTGACAAAGGTGAATCTCTCCAGCTGTCCATGGTCTATGTCCCTGTTGGACTCAGCACCTTCTTCCCACTGGTGAGCAGGCAGTGTGGATTTTAGGCATTAATTTTTAAAGACAATTGTGAACATTTGTTTTTAAGAGGAAGTGAGGGAAAACAGACTCCTCGCTGTTCAGGTGACTATAGCTTGCAGTCGCAATACATTTAGTTGAGTTAGTTTGCACGGAGATAAAACATAAAAGTGAAACAATAAAAGATGTACAGCAGTAAGATTTCATAATGCAAAACAGAGATAAAAGATGCATTTACTGAATTGTGAAAGTGAGATGAAAAACTCCAGTGGGCTTCTAAAACTGTATCAGCAAGCAAGGGCAAAAAAAGGACAGCAGAAACATAACACTACTGAAAACCATAGGATAACAATAAACACCATATAGTGACAAGGAAAATAAAATGAATAGCCATGATCCAGTGAATTTACTCCAGCAGAAATGTATTTATCTCAGATATGTGTACAGATATTAATCTGAGACACTTCTCATCCTCTCACTTCTCTGCCTGTTCATCCCATTGGAAGAGACATTCTGGTCATCATAGGTGTATTCCATGAAATATATGATGCAAAAGTTTTAACATGTTGATTAATTTTTAAACTTCAACTCACCACCTTTAAGCTTCTCATTTTCCCCAATGTTTGTTTGTTTGCCCACTCCTTTCCCTCGTTCTTTCTAATTATCACACTGTCTCATCAATCCCTGTTTCCATTTCTCTTCTTCCCATCCTCTGTTTTTTTTTTATCCATTTTGTTTATATTTTCTCTCCCCCCTTCTTGGTTCCCTCGCTCTCTTTCCTAATGTGATATGAACAGGTGACGGTGACGGACCCCATGCTCCTTTCTTCAGAGATAAAAATGGTGGAAGACGGGATCAATACAGAGCGGTACGCTTTGTGAATATTTGTGTGAACTATGTTTGTAATTTCTTGTTGGTGTCTGATGTCTCCAAAAGAACAGAAAACACAGAAAGAGGGTCAGTCAGACCTCACTAGGCTAGTTAAATAGTCAGTGGATGGAGTTTGAATTATATTTCAGTTCGGATAAGGGTAAAGATTAGGCATACTGCGTTGCGGATGACGGCAAGATGTGCACATACATGTACACTAAGTTCAGTGTCTCGGTCTCATTTATTTGGCAGGAAATTAAAATAAAGCTGGGAGGGATGAAAGCAATGAGGAATAACACCCAGAAACTTGTAAGATCGGCCTTCTCTTCTCTTCTCTTCCTTTCCTTTCTTTTCTCTTCTCTTCTCTGTTTGTGAGTGTTTGTGCATGCGTGATTTTTTTGTGTGCATGGATCTTCTCCTGTATTTGTGCATGTGCATGCATTTATTTTGCAGCACCCATCAGTGCACCCTGTCCACCGTGGGTGCTGATCTAATGGACAGAGGTATAGGCTGCACGGACCTCAGCCCACTGGTATTAAAAACTATTGATTGATTAGATATGTCACCTGGTTTACATTGCTGTCATAGTAAAACAACAGTAATAAGTCATCTGGTGAACTCTTTCAACATGAGACATTATTTAAGTGTGCATACATTTATAGCTAGACCAGACTGATGAATTGGAAACTGTTTTCAAAGTGTTTGAAACAATAGGAACCAACCATCTCTCCTGTCTTTCTTCATCACTTTTTCCATCGTTTCTTCCTAGAAAGCTCATGTTTTCATTGGATGTCGTCCAGGAAAGCATATCAGAGTCCTCAGACATGGGTAGGCAAAGCTCAAAACAGGCCACGTTGTAAGATATTTAATTGATTCTCTTTTGATTTGAGTAAGAGAGTATTTTTGTTAAAACTTCTCAACTTTTTCATCCATATAACCTTTTTCCCATATCTATTCTTCCTTTTTCTGTTTTATCTCTGACATGTACCAGGAAATATTGTACTGGCTGAACTCAGACTGTAAAGTTTTCCATGATCGCTGCACTTCAGCTGACAGCTTCTTCTCTGCTGATGCCTCCTCCACTCAGTGTCCCCTCTTCTCACCTTCATCTCTCCTCTTAGGGATGTTCATGACCTAGCTAAACTGGTCAAGCTTGACCCAGCTTATGAGAACCTCCACCTCCACTTCAGCACACTGGATGACGACTTCCCCCTTGTGGCCTTTCCCAGCATGCCCTGGATCCCCCACCTGAAACTGTTAGACAGCTCGTCAAGATGAGATGACAGAGCCGGTCTGGGTTCCTGGGACAGTTCGTAGTCTTCTTGCAGATGTAGACACGGTACAAGTCCCAGTTTGCACATGCTTGCTCCACTGATGTACACCCGTATGAGGAATTGTTTAGGAAACCCTGCAGCACTAATGCAGGATAGAGGCACTGTGTGGGGTTTTCATTCCAAGTAGTTTTTACAGTGTTTTGCCAGCTTAAAGTATGATCATTTCTCTTGTAAATGGGCAAAATCTATTATTCAACAACTTGTATTGCTTCACTTCGTTTAGACATTTATAATCTGGGATCTTAATGATATTCTCAGCTATTAATACTCTTGGAAACCCTGTCCTGTGCAGAAATATTTGCGCTGATATTTACATGTTTTAAAATTATAAATTGAGCCAAAGTGGAATTTCCAGAGATGCTCAAAGGTTTGAGATTTTATCAGCTTTTCCTCCCATGTGTTCACATATTGATGGTGCATTCAACTCCTATTTTACTTCAGTCTGGTGCATGGCATTGATTTCTGTCAGATGTAGTTTGTCTGTTCTCTTCACTGACAAATCACAGCAAACATCAGTCAGTCATGGGGAGCCTAAGAAACATGATATTTACAGAGCATGTGTTAAAAGTTAATATGCTTATGTAATGAAAGAAATTTGGTGCCAGAAGGACTTTGAACACTTTTGTGTGCTTACTCTTCATGTTGCCTCCCCCAAATTGTGCAATATTCTCTGTGAGATCTGTGTGAATGATCTGTATGCCTTTCTCCTGCTCTTTTCATCGAAGTGTCCAGTCAAACTCTGATTTTGTATTTGATAGCACTGTGCAGTCTTTCAGAATCTTTCAGTCCGCTCTTTAGATTTTTCCATCATTACCAAGATGCCAAAGTTAACTCATCTCAAAAACATATCTGAAATGATTCAGTATACAAACCACTTTGCATTTCAGATAAAAGAAGCTAAAAGAAGATAAAAGATGCACATCCAATCAGTCAATTTATGAGTATTTTATCTAGTCTACTTTAGTTTCGCGTAAGTTTACCAGCACAGCTGTTAACCTTTAATTGCCTGGTTCTTTGTCTGTTTGTTATTGTTTGTTTTTGAACCTATTGCAAATGAATATATACATTTTTTAAATGTATTTACTCAGTTTAGGATGGATGAATGATTGGATGTATGAATGAATGCATTTATTTAACCCTCATACAACCAGAATAGGATAGATGAATAAATTAATGAAGCTTTGTCTGTCAAGATACCTGAGCCGTCATTTCATCAGATTATGAATTAATGATATTTTCCTTGCTGTGTCTTCCATAACTCCAGTGAGTGCTTGCTTTGCTTTGCTTACTTTTCTCCATTTATATCATTATAGAATTACTATTTGTTTTTTTTGGCTGCTAGTCAATTTGAAGACATCACTTTGGGCTCAGCTGTTTTGCCATTGTTTTTGGCACTTTATAAACTAAACTGGTTAATCCATCAATACAAGATAAAATCAATAGATTGATCAACAATGAAAACAGTCTTTCATTGCAGCCCTACTAGTAATGTTATTGCTTTTATTTGGAGCATTTCATGTATAAATTGTCCTCTTTGTGATCTCCTCCAGAACTACAACAGCTGTAAGGATTCAGACGGGCCTCCTCTCACCGACCCCTCCGCTCCCTACCAGGTGCTGAACTCAGAGCAGAGCAACAGGCTCATCTTTCCCAACTCTAATGGCCTGTACATCTTCAAAGCCATCATAGTAGATCCCAGCTACAAGAGTGTGTGTGTGTGTGTGTGTGTGTGTGTTAGAGTTAGCACACATGCATTTTTAGATTGTTGAGCGTATATGACTAGGTTCATGTGTGTTGTGCAATCTTGGCCATCTTTTAGGTTGTCTAAATAGCAAATTTTGTTTGATATTGCACAACTAACTTCAGAAGTAATTGATGGAACAACCAATTCAAAGCCAGTTTTTTCATCTAATTAAACATCAATGGTGAACGTTTAGAATCAAAGAACTAGAGCTTTTTTCTAGAGCCGCTGTGTTGAATTGTAGATAAAAGACACGACTGAGCTGGGAAAATTTGCTCTCTTGCTCTGTCTATGAAGTTGCTACTACTGTCCCTTTGGCTATTTCCTCTTACTCAGTAAATGCAACAAGTACAAGATCGTTCTCTGGAGTTTTTGGAAAGGCATTCTGGGGAACGTAGGAAATCACTGAAGAAGTCAGGGATAGCCGAATGTAGATGTAGAGGGAGGATGAGGGAAAGTGAGTATACCACAAAGGTAAATTAAAACACTTTATCACTAAACAACTCCTGAAACAGTATAAAGAGCATCCGGGGGTGGCTTCTTCCTTAATTATGCAACACTGAAAGAGCCTGACTCAGCTGATTCAGGATATCTGTGTCCATCACCTGAGTCAACAGAAATTCAAGTGCTTGTAGTTTTTAATCTCTCTTCTTGTTTGTTTGCTGTTGGGTGCAGTAATCCCACTAGAAAGTTAACTCGGCAGTGTTCATGGATGGATGCAACCCAATTTGTCGACACACACTCACACACACACACACAGCTGGTCAGATAGATAAGGTTTCATGTATGAACATTTGGGATTATGATGTCCCTTGTGATTGGAGCTACTTCTCCTCGTTTGGAAAATAAAATGGAAAAGAGAACATTTGTAGTATTTGTATAGTTGAGCATAAGTAATATATTTCTTCATCTTGATTAAAGATATCTATAAACTGTAAAAGTTACTCATGTAAACTAATTTTTGTACATTTTCTTCCTCAAATGACAGCTTTGACTGTGATCTGTATAACTACGTTCATGTGTGTCTGTATAACCAAGTACAGTATGACTGATACAGTTACTGTTTAATAGGGTTAAACTGATGGGTTTTTGAAGGACAGTATCAATACAGATGTTTCTGGATTGTGTCACTAACTTGTATGTAAATTTATCCATTTTCAGTCCCAAAATAATCAGAAAAATCACACAAATTCAGATCATTTTGGGACACTTATCTTTGCATTGAAACCTTTGCCAGTAAAAATCTGTTAAGTGGATTAGCATCTTATAAAAGCAGGATGAGGCAGTCTTACAGACTTTACCTCCATTATATCAGAAGTTTGCAAATTTGATTGGCTCAATATTTCAGCCTAACCGTCCTGTTTTGAACCAGCATTTCTCTTTGTCCCCTCTTACATCACTCCAGGCCGTCTCTAAGGTGTGGTGATCTCTGTTAACATAACACAACATTTTGTAGCTGCTCGCTAAAGGTTAATTACAATACTTATGTAAAATGTTTCCGTTACGCATAATTAACCACCCATCCAAAAGAACATGTAAATGTTTTGACAGCTGTTTGATTTATTGACAAGTTTTTATTTACACACACACACACACACACACACAGACTAGGATCTTTGCTTCAGTCGGCATCAGCCACCTTCGACAGGGATGCTGGCAGCGTGACTCGACGGTCTTTAATGTCTCCTCCGTGTTTACAGGATCAGTCAGGGAATAACAGCTTGGCACGCATGGTTGCAGTTTGAAGAGGATAGTGGTGGAACAAGAAGGGTGACAGCGGCATAATGCAGTGTTTCCCCTTGAGGCGTTTTCTTTACTCATTTAGCCAGTTTACTCAAAGTGCATGAAATTTGTTGTTCTCCAATTTCACTTTAGTGCTCTGAGTTTTATGGAAAAGCATCTGGTAAAACATTCTGGCCCTGTGACTTAAAATTCCTGAAAGAAAACTTATGTTTTGTAAGGCACCAATCCTACCTCTTCTGTGGTAGAGATTTTGTTTGCTTTTGCAATAGAATAGTTCCCAAATCAAACATATTTCTAAAAACACCTGAGACCATAAAAATAAAACTTGAGTGTGTTCATGTTAAATGGACAAGTGATTTATGTTTTCAGACTGTACCAACTATCACGCACCCTCCTTCAGTCATCAGCTTCTAGTTCCCAAGTTACATTCCTGTCAGGAATATTTCTAAGGCAGAGAGGTACTTTCTGGTTTACTTTGATATCATTGTATCACTACACCGTCCTAATGTCAAGCTGCATCAGTATTTACAGATATCACATAACATTAACTGTTTTCTGCTGACTTTACATGACAATAAACAAAATTAATCAAATTCAATGTCTAGTATCTACAGGATAAAATAATCTCCATATTGGAGGACATTCCCATATTACAATGCACAAAACAAAACACAAAAAACAGTCATAAAGGTGGAAACTGCTATGCAGTTGACTCATTTTTAAAAAGTACTACATGATGCATTTTTAAACATCAATATATCATTGTCACATGAATTGTGCTGCCTTGGTATAATACCATAAACATGACCATCATCACGACAATTGGTCACCTCTGTCTCACAGCAGTGGTATTATGTGTGGTAATATTTGTCACTTATCGGTGTTATCTTAGCTCTATCTGCCTTCTTAGATTTTTTGCATCAAAACTTTTCTGCTTCATTTTACTGAAGAGGATAAATGTGAGTTTTGATTTTTTTCACGTGTGCAGCCTGTTGATACAAAATGCATGTTGGTAATCTTCTCAGTGATGGACTCTTGTTTAAGGTACTATGATAATGTCTCAAAAATAATGTGGCAGTGATGTATTGATGTTAAGTACAGTATATGTAGAACTGTTAAAGCTGTGCTTTCGTGCCTATTTCTGATGGGTCACAACTCACAGGTCATAGGTGGACCTCATTTTTCAAATATAAGTCCCTGAGCCAAACAGCATCTTTCATTTCGTTTCCTGGCTGGAAATAGGTCAAAGCACTGGTGAACCCATAGGTTCCTATGTCGATGTTAAATAATAAGAAATATGTTAATTCAAATCTTATCCTATGAAGATGGGGTTCCTGGAACAGTTTCAAGAGATTATATACACAAAAAGACAACATGTTCCACGTGGCTTGTCCCTGTTTAAACAGACACAATAAGACCAGGTTTGTACCAAAAAGAAATAGAAGATCTTTTGTGTGGATCCAGTTTTACATCATCTTCATTCCATTGTAAATCAATGGCATAATGACAATTTGTCATGCATCTTAAAGATGATCTTAGTGCTGGTGGTCTCTGTGTGTTCTGGTATTTCTTCCATGATGGCATGAGGCTGCTGGCTTCCTGTCTGATAGTAGGCCGAGGGGCAAAGTCTAAACAAAACGCTTCACATATTTGAACTATATGTAGCCATCATAAGCATCCCACTTTATCCATTTTCTGTTTTCTAACACGTCATGCTAAACAGTCCATGTGTTAGTACTGCAGTACAAACACATGGACTCTGTTTATCACATTTTAAGTGTGATCACACTCAAGATAAACTGAACCCAGAACATCCTCGTTCAAATATGTGAAACATTCATGTGACTCTGCCTGGGTCTGTTGGACAGGAACTTCCTGCCTCACAGGAAGCTGTCCTCATTGGAGACGTAAGAGAATCCATTGAAGGCATTACTGGAGCCGGTGCTGGCGTTGAGCTCCGGGGTCCGACTCACCGAGTTAGGAACCATCTCTCTGGTGAACTCAGGATCGATGTGCTGAGTGTCCGCCGGGCCTTTCTGGAAAACAACACACAAAGGGGAGATGGATGATTGAGTAATGCACCTCTTAATGCACATATCCCTGCAGACATTATTATTGTTGTTATTATTATTATTGTTATTATTATCCTTATTATTATTATTAGGCTGTTTCCCTAAGAGTGCATTCTCAAAAAGCCTATGACAGTGTCAAAACGTAGCTTACAATGCAAGCTGTGACTACCAGCTAATAAATAACCACATATATAATATCTGTGTAATATAGATTTGTAGACTACAGAATCTGGGTGCAAATAAAGAGTGGTGCCTCATATTGATCAGATTATACAGTACACAGACAGGCAGCCAATAACCAACTCACCACATTAGGGTTGTAAGGAGGAGTGATTCTCTTGTGGTAAAGGTCGTCCCAGTTGATTGGAGAGAAAAATACATGATTCTTTATTTCTAACTGTAAAAAGAAAAGAAAAAAGAGAAATAGTGTAAGATACAATTTGCTTTTTTCCCTTTCATTTTCACATCTGCAGCCATTGTGTAGCTATAAGTTTCTGTTACTCCTTGTGAGTATTGTGACTGATTCATTAATGGACACTAAGTGGCAAGAGTGAAAATATACACCTATAGAAGTTAAAATTGGAAAGTTACTGAACAATGTAAAAATGTACAGAGAAAAGCTGTGATGACCCCTGTGATGAGGAGCCTTTTCTTAACAGTCATCTACACACTTTGCTGTTTAACACAGGGCTTCCATGGGTCATGGAATTTCTGGAAAGTCATGGAATTTTGTCTTTTCCAGATGGGGAAAGTCAGGGTATTTGGTAAATTCTTGGAATAAGTCATGGAATATTATCGAACTTTGACAGCTTCAATTTAAAAGATCGGCAACTAGTTATTCACCAAATTTAATACTGTTGTGTTCATGTTATGTTCACTTCCCCTGCACACAATAATAAACTTTAAGACCTCTGAATCTGAAGTGCATTTGAAATTTTGGTAAAACAAGGAAAAAAACTGTATGGGTCATGAAAAGTCAACACTTGGATGGAAAAGTCAGGTAATTTTACATTGGACATCCAGAGGGAACCCTGTCTCCACACTTGTGGGATCTTGGTCCACCTCCAAATTTTGTCAAAGGGGCTGGGGGTGCAGACTTTTGCACATACTACTAAGAATTTATACATTTAATACACAACAAAAGTTAGAAAGACTGGACATTCCACCTCTGACATTTTACATTTGGAGACTCACAAAGTCAGCGATGGCCCCGAGGCGTCTGTGCTGGTCCTTCTGCAGGAGGCCCATGAGCAGAGAGCAAACGGCGTCAGATTTCCCAGGAGGCAGCGGGAGCGGCTTGTGGAGGATCCCGTCGTACATTTCCCCAACGTCACGGCTGTAGAATGGAGGCTGT
>OMKZ01044843.1:14639-31575 GCA_900302535.1 Neoniphon sammara | reverse complement strand
ACCCCCACCGCCCACCCCATCCCCTCTGTCTTTCGCATTCCCAGTCCTCTCTCTTTCTCAGTCCGTCACCCATCTATTTCTCCCTCTCTCTCGCTCTCTCTCTCTCTATTTCTCTCTCTGGGTTATCCCTCCTTTCCCTGGGTCCCTCTCTGACATGGGCAGTAGTAAGGAGAGGAGATGGAAGGGTGGCTTGATCTCTGGATGTGCACCCGTGGGTGATCATACATATGCACGGTCTGTAGTGCAGATGGTAGGTACAGTTGGAAATGTTTACAGTATCGATACCAGAAATTTTATGTAATCTTTGTATTTTCTCTGACAAAGTACAGCTCCTTTTGTAATGTGGTAGAATTGTTTTCTATGCAGCCTTTGTGCATGCAATTTGATTTGATTTTGAGAATTCATTATTTGGAACTTGTCAATCCCCTTAATACGTCTTGATGCGTGCAGAGTGGTATCAGTATGATCCCAGAAGTGCTGGCATTCTGACTAACTCTAATGATCAGTAACAATGCTCGGGGGATTGAGTTTATCTGAGGGAAAATTAGAGCTTATCAGCTGGAATTCAGAGGCTACTGGACTGCCTCTCACACACTCCACATAGGTCAATCGGCTTTCCTAGAATATTTGGTGTGTGTGTGTGTGTGTGTGTGTGTGTGTGTGTGTGTGTGCCGTCAGTGTTTCTGACCATGTTTGGGCAAGCCTGGCCCAGAGGAGCCCTCACCGGGTATGTGTAGCCGGGCGAACCAAACCTTCGACCCTCTAATCTGGCCTAAATGAGACCGTCACAACTCAGCACAGCCCAGTACAGCACAGTGTAGCACCATGTGTGTGTGTGTGTGTGTGTGTGTGTGTGTGTGTGTGTGTGTGATGTAACAAAGTAATTTTTGGTTAATTTGGTATTTTCAGTCTGCAGGCATCCCTCCTTTAAGGCCAGTTATCTAACCTCACCAGCCCAAATTAACAAGCTTTTACAGGTTGCCCTCCACCTACCTTTCTCACCTATAAATGAAATACAGATCCATTTATGTCAAGATGAGATTAAGCCTTATGTTAGATTGGGTTACAGATGTGTCCTCACATGCCCAAAGAAAGATTTTAAAATGGATGTAAAATGGGTGAGAGCGCTTCCTCTAAATTCACTGGGTGGGCTGGCACAGCAAGAGAAATGGCACCATCTCTGGAGAAAATGTGAGGATGGTCCTAATGCTTGCAGTTACTTTATTGTGTTCAGACAGTACAGTGCTCATGTTCCTACCTGAGGTAGGACCAAAACAGGGATGGAAAAAAAAAATGAAAGGCCAGTCTATAACAGAAACGGCTCAGATGTTTTTTTTTTTTTAGTGATCTATCCTCTTGGAACAGAAATGTTCTTATTTTAATAGGTGCTGTTGTTTACACCTGCTTCATGCAGACACGTGCTTCAGATCTATCACACTCTGCATAACTCTGACCTTCTCCATCTTTTTCAACATCACCTTATTCTTTCCATTTGCATGCATAAGCACACCTTTTAAAAGTCATTGCATAGGCTTTTAAACCATTTAAATACCAGTATTCTGGTGCATTCTCGCTATTAACCTGAAAATAGCTGGGAATTATCCTGTCTCTCCATAGTAACCTTCTGAAAAGTAGTTTCTTCTCTATAGCCCTCTATAGTCTTCTGGTTTAAATTATACACACTCAGCATGGATTGATGAGTGACCATTTGTACTTTATACTTTTTCCTATTTAATTTTACAATCTATTTCTTTCCAATTCAGGGCTAATGTAAAAAAAAATACTGAAATTGTGATCCCCTAAATAGAAGAAAGAATTGCTTTTGATTGAATGATACAATACGATATGATGATATGATACAGTACGATATGATGCAGTATGATACGCTGATATGATACGAAATGATATGATATATTATGATATACTGTATTGTCCCTATGTGGATATTTGTCTTGGATACAGTGCGGCATTGGTACAAAAGAGGAGACGAGGTTAAAGACAGGCTTTGACTGTTAAGAAAAACTCAGTTAAACGATAAAAAATGATAGGACTAAAACATATGGCCAACCTTCAAAAATGCACGTAAACGGTAGGCTATGCAACTCTTTGTCTTGCTTCATCGTTTCAAAACTTGCCTTCAGTTCAAGTTTTATGAGGTATTCAATGATTAAAGTGTTAATAATATATACATATATCAATATCTGAATGGAAAAAAAAATGTACAAAATAGGCGTACTTCCCTGTGTATTTCAGTTTCTCCTGTTTTCTGCCTGCGTGCTTGAATGCACAGTTAAATACACAGCTAAAACACAGGTGGAGGTGTTGCATGTGTTGCTGAAATGCTGCCGGCATGGCGCGGCTGATGTTAGCTATATGTACTGTCAGTGAGCTCCCAACCACCACTGCTTTGAAGAAATTACACAGGGAGCGTTCATAAAGAGGCATTTTTCATGATTTAGTGGCCATACCTGACTCAGTTATGGCAATTCTGCTCGACTATTACATTTCTTTAGCTTTGAGTGTGTATCTGTAGTGTGCTTATGTTGAGTCTGCTATCATACAATATGCCAGTATGTCAATCCTGCATACTGTAATTCTCTTGTAACATGTCTGACCAAATAAACTGAGTTAAATTCCTTGTGCACCCGTTGCACTTATCTTACAAAGGTGGTTAGGATAACTCGTACTGTGTGAGTTTACAGTAGGATTGCAGGGCAGGTTTCCACCAGAGAGCCATGTCCCAGTCACAGGGTTGGGTTAAATGTGTTAATGCGTCAGCCTGACCCCACTACCTCATTACATTCAGGGAACTCCCTGACTAAGTGCTTCTTTAAACATACACACAAGCACACATAAACACATGCATGCACAGCAGTCACACACACAGTGCTCTGTAAATACCTCTGATCTAAAATGCTGATAACCCAGGCACAGCCCTCACCCCTCTCTCACCTCCTTCCCCCCTCCCACCCTCTCTTCTCTTTCCCTGTGAGAGGCCTCACAGTTTCCTTACTGAGGGTAGCTGTTGGGCCTTGGTCCAGCAGACTCTCTCTCTCTCCCTCTCTCCCTCAGATATACATGTGTGTATGCACACACACTCTATTATCCACCATTTGGCAAAGGCTTAAGTTCATCCTTTATAAGGTGCATGCTCCATCCATTAGACCATGTGTTAAGCCCTTTGTAAAACTCAATTTGGATGAGGCTGGAAGTGGACAGCTAGATACAAAACCCTTAAACTGTGTGTGTGCACGTGTATTTGTCAGTGTGGGTTTGTGTGTGTGTGTAGTGTTTTTGTAAGCTCATTTACGCCTGCATTTACTGTCCACTTGAGAAGAATAGTGGACATTTGAAGGATGTACAAAAAAAAAAAAAGACACCATTGGAACGCACTGAAAACTGGCCTGGTGAAGGTCTTGTGTTCTGACAACAAGAGAGCTACTACTGGGGTTTTTCAGTGTGGGAAACGAATAAGTGCTGCCCTGCTCACTCTGTGTGTGTGTGTGTGTGTGTGTGTGTGTGTGTGCGCATGGTTATATGTATTCATGATAGTGAGTGCGTATAGTATACACACACAACCTTTGATCCATGAACTGTCGGGTCACAGTTGGGCACTGTAGTCAGTGTGTGTGACTGAAAGACAGCCAGTTTCCATCCCAGGCTCGAAATTAATTATGTAACCCGGAACCAAGCAGCATGAGTGAGCGGGGTGATCCTCAACTATAAAAGGCAAAGAAGAGGGTAGAAGAGGGTCATTTGGCCTGGAAAAAGACATTCTTCCCTCCAGCAGCGTAATACTTCCTTAGCCACAGTCCCAGAGAAACAAATGGTGATTACAGACTTTTGTACTTCCAGCCCAAGAACAGCATATCTGAGCCAACTTAATTTAATTTTTAGGAACGGACATGAAAACGTATTTTCCCCTCATCTCCAGCAGTTAAGAGTTTTAACTTTACATCTCCCCCTCAATAGCATTTGTTATGTGCAATGCTCTCTCAGAAAAGTTTAATTCAGATTTGCTTGTGTGGTCAATCCTGCTGCTAAGGGCTCAGTTTTGCCATTGTTTTGCATGATTAGAAGCTTGCATATAAATACTAAACTGTAGAAGTTAGGATTAAAACATATAAGAACATTGGAGAGGAGAAAAGGAACTTGGCATAATCTCCTAAGCCCTATGTACTTGCTTGTCAAGCATTTCAGACTTTTTTTTTTATCCAGGAAAGATTGACATGACCAGTGCAGTATTAAATGAGGGACAATATAATGCCTTAAGGTTATGCTAGAATAGCAAAGACAGTGGGGCTTAAGTTCTGTAAAAACTTGGGGAATGAGTGAAAATTGTAATATTGATATAAAAATGGAATGTTTTTTCAAAATCAGCTGAAACTATCAAGTTGCAGAGAAGAAGTTTGTTATTCATGGGGCAAGAAGAAAAAAGGCCGATATGGACAATGCATCCCTTGTTTCTGAGGTCTTAGCTGCATTTTCCAGTCCAGCTGCAGTCCATTCATTCTTTTGAGTTGTGTCCAGGCTGAACACCCTTTCCTTGTAATTCTCCCACAATTCATTTAGCAAGGACGCCGACTGAATATCATTTACCGCAGTGCTCACTTGCTCTTTTCCATCAGTTCCACACATTCTCGCCTGTTAGTTTCCAGATAAATTGCCACCATCTACTGTTAGCCAGTTACCAGCTCCACTGGAGCAGATGTTTACATTGAGTTGCATGATTTGATCAAGGGCTTTTCAGTGGTAGCTGTTGAAGGAAAAGATTGTCACTCATTCATTTTCAGTGCCCTGTTTTCCCTATACACTGGAAATCTCCTCCCCAGCAACAAAAATAAGATATTTTCACACTCACCCTTTAGTGCAATCAGATAGCCCAACGATTACGAATCCGAGGCAGACAGATACAGTTTGCCAGTGTTCTTCTTCAGGAAACAGTTGCCAACGAAACTCTTCCCCCTGGAGGGTTGTGGATTATATTAGGTATCCGTGTAATTGTTTTTGGAACGAGCTGTTGCTGTTGATTTTTTTCACATGTAAAATTTTGACAGTTTGAGTTCCACACAACAAAATAATTCCCGCTCAGCCACATTCAGCTGGGGTGAAGGGAGACATGGGAGATGACGACAGAGGGGAAACCTCACCAGATTACACAGAAATGATCTGGACGGATAGATTGCACTCTTTCAAACTTGCTCTTGCTCTTTCAAACACACCCTGGTAGATACTGTACACATGGACCCACGCACACACACATTAAACACATGCACACACTGACACAAATTTACAAAGGTAGAGACACCTGCAAATATGAACCTAGACATGCATACTGTATACGGACAGACACGCACACACACCGGATCTTCATCCTTGTTAAGGTAAGTGTGTATTTACTCAATGATTGCTGTCCCCTCTCCTCCACCACCCTGCTGTCAAGCGGCTAAATTAAATGTAAAAACAGATGTAGAAGACAGAAACATCGATTTCCCTGCAATTTATGTTGTTTGTACAGAGACCAGAGGCCTTTTGGGTGTCATAAAAAATACTGTATCCCATGCTAAGGGCTCTCAGTAAATTACGGACTACTTTTACCCAGAGTAAACAGTATGATTTTTATGGTGTTGCCTTGCATTTCACTACATAAGGAGTGTGCAGCAGCGATGAGTGCAGCAAAGCAAAGCGTGGGCAAACATTAACCCTTCCGCTAACTGGATTCTATCTGATAGGGCTAGGTTTAATCTGATTTATGGTAATGCAATTGAGCAAACATGTTGCCACCAGGACGCTGTTGTCTGTCTGTGATCTAGAATGAAAGCCGGCTCCCTTCTCAGGCTGCTCCACGGCTGCTGGCTTACAGAAAGGTGTGTGCGACAGGAATACTTGTTCCACTGAGCAGAGATGTGCAGCAGAAACCTGAAAGTTTGTGTGTGTGTGTGTGTGTGTGTGTGTGTGTGTGTGTGTGTCTTTGTTTCTGTGTATCCTGGTTAGTGGTTGTTCTTGCCGGAGGTCATAAAGAGGACTGTTTAACTAAACCAATAGACCTGAAGTGTGTTCTGCATAAGTAGTACACACCTTTCTCTCTCTCTCTCTCTCTCTCTCTCTTTCTGACTATTGGAAACATGCCACCTAGTTCTGCCTAGCTTGAGTTTTGCGTATGTTGCAATGTTTTAGCCTAGATAGAGAAAACAGAACTGTTGGCTACACATTCGCTTTTTCCTCCCTTTCTCTCTCTCGCTTTCTCTCTCTCTCACACACACACACTTAACAGGGCTACTGAAGCATCACTTCAAAACCTCTCACAGTGTATTGTTCTGTCTGCAGGGACCTGCTCCCTCTGGCCTCTGCCTTGCTTCTCATCTCCTTCCCTCTTCTTTCCTAGCTCCCTCCCCCCCCGCTGCTCCTGCTCAGTGCTGGGACGCTGTAGGTGTGTGTGTGTGTGTGTGTGTGTGTGTGTGTGTGTGTGTGTCTCCCACCTACCTCTGGCTGCATTTTCAGCAGAGGAGAACCACCGCCTATAGTAGAGACAGAGATAGAGAGGCTGACACGGGCAGAGAGAGGCTGATGAGGCTAAAATGTGACAGCTTTAAATGAGGAAATGTTTGAATATGGTTTCGGAGATGACAGTGTGTAATTGCTGCATGGGAAATAGTCAGTGTATCTGTCAGTGCCCAAATGTCATTTAGTTAGAATATCATGCCTTGAAGAGGTGACAGAATATGGCTGTTGTGGTACCAGTGGTACACTCCACAAGAAATGTGTGACAAGTCATCGGTGTGTGTGTGTCAGAGTGTGCTATGATTTGCTTTGTTCCGTTCAAATTGGGATTTGACAATGTGAGATTTAGATGTAATATTTAAGATGGCATATTTTTTCAGTTCTCCATCTTAATTAACCAATTAACCATGTATATTGCAGTTTTTATTTGCTCAACTTATAATTTTAAAATAGCATATTTGCTATATTTAAACACTTCATTTTACTGTAATATGGCTGCAAATAGTCAATTCATTTGTGATCCAGGGTCAAAATCATCAACATGATAGCCATAATGTGTGACAGTTCATCAGTTTGTTTTTCAAACTGTATGATTTGTTTAGAGCATTTGCTCAAGTCTGCGCTTGAAGACTTCTACTCTTCTCTGCTAGATAAGACAGTTTTCTTTGCGTAAACTCTCTTAAGAGGTGATCGCTAGTGCTTGTAAACAGCAGATGAGGGTCCACATCTTTGGTGGCCTGCTTGAGGATCTTTGGGTCTGAATATGATGGGCATGAAGAAAATCGTTCTTAGTGGCAGTGGGTTTGTTTTGGTTTGCAGAGAATCACTCTAGGTGAACAGGGTGTGTGTGTTTGTGTGTGTGTGTGTGTGTGTGTGTGTCCTGAGATGGCTTCAGTTTATAGGGCTGTCCCTAACTGTGAGAGAGGAAGATAAAACTGCAAGAATGATGGCATTGTGAGAAAAAAGAGGCTTGGAGAAAGAGTGTGAAAGAGTGTGAAAGAGTGTGATGCGGGTTCAGAGAGGCAACCCTCAAAGAATTGGGATTAGAGTTTTTTTTTGGGCATGCATACAACGATACAGTGTGTGCTGTGTGTACTGAATAAGCAAATGTTTCTTTGGATTTCCAGTTGTATGTCTGGCATATTGCTATCACACTCTACTGATAACATTGTACTTCCATCTACTCTTGTGTGTTGTTTATCATAGTGAATAGTTTGGAACCTTCAATATGTAGGAAATTGAAGCTGTGTGTGTTATTTGCCTTCATTTCCATTTTTCTCATAACTCCAGGACAAGACAAATATTATGCTGGAAAAATAGAGAAGTACTGCAGAGAGAGCACGATGGCACTTGTTATATGTACAGTTTAGATTTGGGACCAGGATGCAACAGTGAAGTAATGATGTGACCATGGTTGCCTGCATGTGCACTAAAATAGGCAGAAAATACAGACATTAGATATTTAATGGTGCTTTTAGCCTCAAGTGAAGAGGATACTGTCTGCATACTTGATAGGGTGCTATGAGTACTGCAGACAGAATGAATGCATAAATTACTGAAAAGTACAACACAATAAAAAGCTCTTGTTATATTGAACACATAAAATGTACATTGAAGCCTATGTTCAGAAGGATACTGCTCCGCACTTTGCTTGATGAATAAGACCTTGAAAACTTTTGCAAAGGTTTGTGTTAGGCCCAACTCTGTCCAGCCTTGCCAGACACTTACTCTGAACAAAATGCTAAAAAGTCACCAGTGACCATGACGTCGCCCACGATTTGTGCAAGTCACCATGGGTATTTTTTTTTTGAAGTGAGTTGTGGACATTGCTGCTTGAGGCTTTTTTGCCTGTTGGTTGTGCTGTGGTTGGCCATTCAGGTTTATATTCTAAATGCTGAACCTCGGTGTCAAAATCCATCATTCCTCCAAGTTTTGTCCCAAACAGGCCAGCAGAGGCTCAGAAATAGCATGTGACGGACAGATAGGCTGAGCTAAATCCATAGTCCCTTCCCCAATCTTAGATCATGTGAGCTGTTATGTTGTTATTACATTATAATGAAGTATCACTTGCCCATAAACAACACCTACTATGATGACAGCCATTAGATTTGAGTAATTCCCTCCCCTATGCATGCACTACAATAGGAATGTCCTCTAAAAGGTACAATGGGACTCAGCACACTGGCATGTGCAAAATATGAGGAACACCTACAAATCTTGAGTTGCACCTCCTTTTGCACAATTACCTTAATCTCCTTTTTTGCAAGACTGAAACAACAGAAGCTGATATCCCTTAGAGAGGACAAAAATGTGCTGCTAAGTCTTAATGGCAATAGATTTGTTAAACCTGTATGAGAGGAGGCACTTCCAGACCACAGTGCGGAAAAAGAGTAGTGAAAAAAAGATGCCAAGTCTCCCGAAAAACTATTTAGGCAGCTCGATATCAGGCGTTAAAATAATTATCCTTCCCCTCCATTTGCATCTTTTCTTACAGTGGGCACATGAGTCAATATTTCTATAAAATAACCTGCCCAGTATGGCCTTTTGTCCGCTCTCATTCCTGAGCAGTGGTGGGTTCATGCCTTGTTTCAGATAAGACACGCAGTATATGATTTAAGTTAAAAAGGTTTGCAAATAATGACATTGAACTGAAGCATGGTAAATTTATACTAGCATGTGATGCCTAGAGACTACAAAAGCAGGTTTATGAGTCAAATATCGCCGGTTCGAATCCCAGACCAGCAGAGAAAATCTGGGCGGTGAAGATGAACGAGCAATGCTTTTGCCTCGCTCAAGGTGCCCTTGTGCAAATCCCCAACTGCTCCAGTAGAGCCGTTCAATTGCTGACAGCAGGCTCGCAGACTGTGGTCGTACTGGGTAGCTACCAGTGTGAATGTATCCCTAACTGTGTCAATATGTAGCTCAGAGTGTTGCTGAGAAAGAGCATACATGATCAGTTAGGATAAATAAGGGCAGAAAAAGAACTTATGTTATTGATGGAGAACCAGGGCTACTTCACCTTAAAACTGATTTCACAGCCCACTACCTTTGAGTTCAGTCAGTATCTGGGAAAGTCAGCAGCTTTCTGCCAAAGTGAGAAAGTAGAGGCAGGAATGTGAGATGTAATCAAGACAAAAAGCTTGACCTGGTCCATTAACAATGAATTGGAGTCTGACTGTGGAGTCATGGAATGTCAAGATTGAAATAACGCTCATATACTTTAGGACTGTTTCATTGCTGTAGTAAAAAAGTCTTGGCAATGTCACTCACTCTGATTGGTTGATGTATAGGGGTGTAAAGCTTTAATGTTAGCACCGCAGTGAACTTAACGTTTGCTTTTTACATTGCATTTTCGTTGCGTTTGACAATGGAATGCACTTTACAAAAGAGCAATTGTATCGCTGCAAAATCACCCAAGGCGCTGTTACTATCGCCACAAAGTTGGTCGCTCATTCACTTTTGTCCAAGCAGCTTCTGGATTTATCTCATGATGGGATCATCAAAAGTCAGGTTTGTTTTTGTTTGTAGCTCTGCGACAAATAGATACTGATGCATTTTGATTGAACTCGTCAAGGTCACAGAAATATTTACAGCACGCGTGGCTTCTTTTTAGGGTGGATTGTACCTTTAATTGTACTTATATGCTGACATAATTATTACTTTTAGTAATATATCACTAGATATGTATCATATATATGTCTACTCCCAAAATACACTATAAACATATCCCCAAACATCACATTTACTTTCCATTTGTTGTTTTGGTGTCACTTCCCATCAGTAATGTACTATGGGTATGTTTAGGATATTTTTAAACAAAATGCCTGTAGTATTTGTTAAGTTTATTTTTCCTTTGCATTTTTTGATGCAAGTTCATTGAAGACAACTTATGCTTACCTGTAAACAGCATCTGAGACATATTGTTCTCAAGTGGAGTATAATGTGATTAAATGAGGACAGCAAAACACAGAGAGATTAAAGAAAGAATGTCAGCAGAATGTCAGTCATGACGTTAAGTGTACTTAAACAGATCAGATAAGCAGATGTCCTCTCCTCTCCTCTCCTCTCCTCTCCTCTCCACGTCACCCTCCCCACATAGCAATACATTTTCAGTCTGTTTGAATGGCTCTCCACCCTTGGTCTATTGATTCTTTTCCGCACTAATTCAGTCGCACTAAAGGAAAGAGGGATGTCATGACATTTAAATGGCATATTTCCAAATACCTCTGAAATAGCCTTCTGAATTAGCTCGTTCTGTCAATCAGCCTTTTGTGAGGACTCACGCAGACAGCTCAGGAAAAGTACTTTTTATTATTGACATTGGTATTACCCCATTGAAACTGACATTTATGTGCTGGGCGGCGATACCAGTGAATGTTTGCAGTTTCCTTGACCATAATCACTTGACTTTTATTTACAGTTGCTGGTGTTGGCTGTAGTATAACATGTTAGCAATTTTACAGTAAGCTCTTGACCTGTAAGGTTATGTTGTGTTTAGTACACAGTCATAAAGTAAATATACAGTAGCAAAGTAAATATTTTATGGTCTAAGCCTAGCTCAGGGGTTGAATTTGTGAATTTCAATTTGAATTTGTGAGTCAAGCCATACATGGAAATGCATTTAGCACTTAGGGAGTCACTGTCAAGCTGCATAATGTAGAGCAGACCTTAAAGCACTAAAAACTCATCAATCTAACATATATGTTGTACTGTAACTCTGACCAGGTGGGTGAGTTTGGGCCTGATATTTACTCAAGATACAAAGTTTTCCCTTCTTTGGCACAATGAAATGAAGATGCCAGGGAAATGAAGTTCAACTCAAGTTTTAATAGTTAAGACAACCATCCAGCAATTAATTTCTTCATTTATTTATTTATTTATTTTCTGTGTGATTTATATGATCAGAAAAGGGTAAGTATACCATTTGATTTTATGCACAAACAATAGTTCTTTGTTTATTAACTTAGGTCCCAGTCAAGGTCAGATTCAAGATTAGCTGCTTAAATGCGTCTTCATATCCCAATCACAAATATTCCTGTTTCCATGAATAAACACCACTGTTAGCTCAATTTCCATCATAATATTTGGAATAAATAAATATTACAAATATTATGATAGCAACTGAGCTACAAAGACGGTGAAAGCCAATAATTAACAGGATAAGGTGTAAACGTAATATTGGTATAACAATATTTTTCAAATATCAATAATAATATTGGTGTCTTGCATTCAAAGTAATTTTTCTCATTATCTGAATAAGAACTTATCTGGGTTATTAAAAATGGGACAAAACCTCTACATTAATTAAAAATGAAACTCCGAGAATATGTTGAGATATTGCTAGTGCATATAAACTCAGTGATTAAAGAGCTGTAGGACTTGTGTAAACCCTGACACATTCACAAACCTCATTTTGATGATAAGCATTATTATCCATGAATCGGAATATAATAAGCTCAAATGAGCCTTGAAGTGTTTGGCCCCCGTTTCAAAAAGGCCTCTTTTATTTGCCTCAGCCAGTGTGGTTTCAAGACGCCCGGTTTTGACAAAGCTGCCGACTGTGTTCTTTTTCATGTCGGAGACCTTTACTTCAAACCTCTTGCGGATTAAACAGTGAGGCAGAGCTTTGGTTGTTGTGCCAGCCTTGTCAGATGTGCCTCTCTGTGTTCACATGTGTCCGTTTGAGCGTGTCCCCAGTCAACCCCTCCACCACTGGCTGACTGATGTAGCTGTAGCCTAATTTTAGTTTATGAGGTGCGGGACCGCTGGGTGCTACTCTAGCTGCCATTTTAGATGAGGAGCAGGCTGGGAACGGCGTGCCTCGTGGGGCTTCTATCTATCGTAATTATCTCATTGTCAGGGGTTGGACAGGGGGCTCGGACCTCACTCCCTTCCTTCAGCTTCCCTCTGCTCCTCACGTGCACGCTCACACGTCCGAGAGGCTCGGAGGATGGATGTGCGCGCTGACGTGGCCTCGCAGAACCTCGGCACACCGCGCTGCTATTGGACAGACTTCATCCCACCAAGGAAAATGTTATCTAATGCATACTGTTGAGAGTGGCAAGATCTAGGCTAACATTAGACAGGACAGCACAACCCAATTAGTCCAAATGAGATATGTGATTTGTCCTATCTGATTAATTCTGAATCAGATAGGACAATATATATAGGAATATGCAATGTCTCTTTCAGATTTGGCTCGGTACTACTCAAAATCCGTATAGGGTTCAGCCTATTTAGCCATTCCCTCTGCGTGTTGTGTTATTGGCGGCCTGCCTGGCCTCGGTTCCTGATCTCTACAGGAAGCGTGCATCTGTGTTTTCAGTCCCCTGACAGGATGTGTGTGTGTCTGTGTTAAGGTCCCCTGGTAGGATACCACAGATGGTGGAGGGCTGTGTTTGATGGGTTTGGCTCTCTCTCTCTCTCTGTGCGTACATGAGATCAGTGTGTGTGTATTGACCTGCAGAAGGGTTTGGCCTGGCTGCCACACAGCCTGCGGAGCTGTGAGCTAGTTGACTCAACCACACTAGTCCAGCATTTCCTGAATTACGTGTTGGGACACAAAGTGAGTCAGAGACCTAATTCTGGTGGGTGTCTTCTGTTTATGAAAGGACTATTAGTACGTTCTCTGGTGGGTCACCCCTATCTAAAAAGAGTATTTGTATGTTTTAATGAGCCTGGGTGTGAGGTTGAGGCTAAATCAGCTCTAGTCGTGTGTTGGGCCAAAACAGCTACTGTAAAATTCTGTCATCTTCTGTATAACTCATGTTCACACTAAGGCTTCATTCTTCTGCCTAAACATAAGTGGATGTTTTCTTATGATGCTCTATTCATCCCTGAGGTAGAAATGCATTTTTTCACTTGCCCTCTTCCACAGCACAGCTCCCATTGAGCCAATAGGGGTCATGGGATTTTTTGCATTTGATTTTATGCATTTCCCCGCAAACACGATGCCACCTTGTTGCCAAGCTATAGTAAAGCCATGAGGTTTCAGCCATCGAGTAACCACTCTCTTCCTAAAGTCAGTCCATCCTGTTACACTGGCAGCATTGTGTGGCTGCTGGTGTGTCCAGTGGCAACAAGTGGAGAGCATCCAGTTTCAAGATTTGCCAAAATCCAGTTCCCAATGGCTGATGTTTATTAGACATCCAACATCAGGGTTTTTTTGTTTGTTTGTTTGTTTTTTGTCTAGTAGTGTACTTTAACATCATTTAGCATGCAGCCTGCATGTAAATCCTAAGAAATTTGTGAAGATTGTGTGTCCACCCATATAGTAGCTACAGTAAGGACAACATAAGTCTAGTATATTGGGCTTTATGCTGACTAGCTAACTAGCTTTTCGTTTGTTTAGATGAATAATTTATTTGAGATTTGTGTAGACTACAGAGGTAAGATAACATATAGTAAACACAAAATACAAAGAATAAATGTCAAATATCTGGGAGTCATTTGATATGAATAAAGCACAACATAACAGCACATAACATGCTGTGTATACACTAATTTTTTAGGGATGGGAATTTCTGGGAGTTTGAAGAATTGATTCAGAATCTATTCTTGGGGTTATGACTCTCGATTCAGAACCTGTGTGCTTGACCTGACCTGAGCATGGATGTGATGTGTGTGAAAACAGCAAGCAGGAACAAAAACAAAGGATTCCTAAAGGTACAACACCTTTTCCCAAACTTCACAGGGCACAAACGCCCAAGTTAAAAATCGATTATTGCTTTTTACGAATCCCGAAAACCTGGCTTCATTGCTGATGCCGGGGAGTGGACGGCAGCCCGGCCGGCCAGTGGTTTTGTGTAGCCTCCGTCGATGTGGTCTGTGATGTGTGTGCCTGCACTTCAAAAGCAGACATCCCCCCCTTGTACTCACCGCTCTCTCCCCCAGCCTCTTCCAGCCCGGCTCTGTCACACACAGCTGGTTCACTCTTCCGTCTCCCTCCGCCTCGCTCTGTTTTATCTCTATCCCTCTTGGGCCCGTGTCTCTCCCCATCTCTCTTCCGCTCTCTCTTACATCTCTGTCCTCCCATTTCTCATCTCCTCCCTGTCCCATCTTTCCCTCCCTCTCTCTCTTTCTCTCTCTCTCTCTCTCTCTCTGTTCCTCACCTCTCACACATTTTATATCTGCCTCTTTCCTTTAGATCGCTGCCAGTGTTTTATCTCTTTTCCCCCTTATCTGTGTCTCTTTTTCCACTTCTTTTCTCCCTCTGTCATCTCACTCATCAACAACCAGTTTCCCTCCATCCCGCCCTTGGAGAAAAATAGCTGGTTGTTGCTTTTAATGTGTGATCTCTATCTTGGTACTGTCGACCGGGCGCACAGACATAGACACACACATACACACACACCAGCACCGTTTACGCCAACACACCTTGTAATGAAGAATAGATGTCAAAGATAATTCCCTAAACCTCAGCGAATTCCCATAATGACTTACTGACTGACTACGCACAAAGGCTATACATAGTATGTCACTCTCTCAGGTTCGCTTCCCAATCGACGTCTTGCCTGACACATTTGAGGCTGACGTCACAAGGGGAGCCTATATTTGGGTGGTGTTATCAACAATGTGACAGCTTTCCATCAGGGCCCCTCCCACCCTGAGCCGGATATCTGACGTGATGCTACACGTGCAGACGTGTCACATGAATCAGGCCTGACTGGCTTTTTTATATTTGTGGAAGAATAGATTGCATATTTACACAGCTTCGGGCCAGGTGCTAGATGAAAGCAGACTTAAAGGAAAATTCCACGTCCCAATCATATGTGTCATGTTCAGTTATATTGTCATGAAGAGTTTAAATGTACTTTTTAATCTCATTTTCTTATATCTCAGTGAGTGGTTTCCAGTGTTTCCAGAAACACCCACACCTCTGACTCAAAAGCTTTTCTGCAGCTGCATCACATTGATATTTGTTGAGGTTACTGTCAGTGCAGAAATCGGTATCTCTGCTTTTTCTGCGATGGATTTCTCCCTGTATGATTGTTCAGTGTTGGTGCAAAATGGTGAGTCTAGAAAGTCTTCTTTCATTCTGAGAGGGTGACACCAAAACCTGGCATTCACTGTTGATGTTTTAGACAGCTGAAACATTTTTTTTTTTTTTTTTTGCTATCAAGCTCCATTGTATTGATGTGAAAGAGAGAAAAAAAATACACTAACAGACAGCAAACCAGACCTTGGATTGCATAGTGCATTCCCATTTGCTCTTCCAAGTGTCTTATGGGTGGATTTTTGGGGCACATTTGTTGTTTAAGCAAAAATGCAAACAAGCATCTGCATACTGGATTGCAAGTTGGCAACCAAAAAGGTCCATATCAATCTTCCCGATGAAGATTTGTGAAAGTGTTGCAATGAAGTACTGGGAGAACAGATCCAATGGGGGTTAAAGCAGGAGATTGTTTCTGAGGCATTAGATTTTATTGCTTAAACCTCTGGGGTAAGGCTGCTACATAACGGCATAGTTGTTCAAAGTGCATGACCTGTTGCCCACCAGCGATCACTTCGATTCTGTTAAATAGAATAAGTCTGTGCAGGGTGACGTCTGGAGAGGTTTAGGTAATGTTTTATCACTACAAAGATGTACACTACTAAGATGTTATACAGGCAAATAATAACTACACCGAAATTTCCTCCCTGTCATTTTTCAGAGTTAAACAAAGATACTAGTCTAGTGTTGACTACTGCAGTCTGTTTATTTGTCATTTCATGTGCTCACTGTATTACTCATTCTCCTTGGGGAAAAAAAAAGCTAATTGTGAATGGCAATTATGTGTGAGACATTTATCGTCATTGCAAAATTTCATGATTGCTGCTGCTCTATTCCGGAGCGGCCGAACATAATGAAACATCTGTGATGGGAAGGGACAATTCTCCGGCATCAAAGCTAGGTTTCAATGTGGGTCCTAAACCAAAATAAAACAAGGGACTGTCACATCAGATCCTCGTTTATTTCTAAACATTTTCCATTTAGTTATTGTATTCCTCACCCCAAGGTATTTTGGGACGAGCCCTTGCACGGCCGGGCGTGGAAGCAGTGCTCAGTGAATTCAGGATGGCTTTCAGACCGCAAGAAAACAGAGGGCACATAACGTGGGTGTTTGAGCAAGCATCCTGTCCTTGAAACTCCCACGGGCCTTTGTACCTGGTTGTTACTGCTTTTTTACTGACTCTCTCTCTCTCTCTCTCTCTCTCTCTCTCCCTCCATCCCCTCCATCCCCCCCTCCCCCCTCTCAGGTTTGTGAGCAGCCATGACAAAGTCCTACGAGTTCAACTGGCAGAAGCACCTGCCTGAGTTCATGCAGGAAGGTGCCTCCTTCGACAGATTCGATGAGGTACAAATAATTTAATTTCAATATTGTTCCCATGAGGTGTGTTATAAATAAATGTAAAGGCCCCGGTTGTAATTGCATCACTTGAAACCGCCTGATAA
>OMKZ01044843.1:2905-14619 GCA_900302535.1 Neoniphon sammara | reverse complement strand
CCTGATAACCTGGTCATGCCAGATTCTTGGCGCGTTTCAGTGTATTCTGGCATTTTCCGAAGCAGTAATAATGTGATTATAATGTGCTTGTGACGCACTATGATGAGTTACGTATAACAACCATTCAAGATGGGAGCAAGCCGTAGTTTAGAATGTGCATTAGGTTGTCAATAATCTTGTTGATAGCCTAACTCATTTGCTCTGACCTATCATCATCCTTCACCTTAATGACTGTCCTCAGGTCAGGTATTAGAGCGTGCACACACACACATACACACATATACTTATACATACACACACACACAAAGGAGCAGGGGCGTCTCCTTTATGGCCTGGTACGTCATTGTTGCAGTCGGAGCTGTAGCTGAAGGCAGGTCACATTGATCAGCCTCATTAAGAAGCGCTGGTGTGGCGACTGCTTGTCTGCACCACGTCCACTGAGCGCCTTAACCAGCACGCTGAAAAGGTTGTCTGTGTGTGTAAGTGAATGTGTTTTCTGTTTCTGCATCCACTAATCATAATTAGCTTCATTGATTTATTATATTTACAAGCACTTTCATTATCTATGAACATGAGCAAATGCCAATAAAAAAAAAAGATTTTGATAAATATCGGCCAGTAATGCCATTATCTCCATGTATCTGTCTTGCCCTAGTGTCTGTATGTCTGTGTCAGTGACTGCACGTCTCTATGTGTCTGTCTTTCACCCACGTTTTCTCCTACTAACTTAATCAGGACAGCTAGCTAGGACATTTGCCGTGCAAAGACAAAGTGTGTCACCCACAAGCACACGCACGCGCGCACACACACACACATACACATGCGCGTGCGCGCACTCGCACACGTCAGGAAATCCCCTCAGTCCTCTCCGTTTTTGTGGGCATCAGTGGGGGGAGGAGGATCCCTTTTCGGCAGAGAGGAGAACTTGAAAGCGGCGCAGGAAAAAGCATCATCAAATCAAAGGCCGTGTCAAAATGAGCTGTGAAACTGGGCCGGCGTGCATGTGGATGAAGTGTGTCGCTGCCAGGGTTGTGAGTCTGGCTGCGGCTGGGCAGGGCTCAGGGTGGCCTGAATGGTGATAAGATGTTAGTCAGAGTGAACATCGACGCATCTATGAGTGCCAAAAGTTTTCCAACCAAGGACCAAATTCCATGTTCAAACTGCAAAATAACCATTATTAGTATACAAGTTTGGGCATTGATACAGATCCCTGCTCTAACCCGTTACTTTTTTCCCATTACTTGTACAGAACAGTAACATCTTATGGCTTTGGGTCTTAGAACAAAAAGTGTCCGACATTAAACTTATGATTAGAGATGTAACACAGGGTAAATCCATCTAAGACGCTTTGACCCTCCTCTTTAGGCTGAATCTTTATATTAATTCATAGTATCCATCATCGGAAATAGTGTCAGTCCCCATTCACATGAACATGAGATCGTTTAAGGAAAAGCATACATTTCAAAACATTAATAAAGAAATGAATATTCACAGTTTCCCCAGTCAAACCATACAAGAGCCAATACAGTTTACAAGTGCCTCCCCATCTTCTCTTGGATGTTTGAATTGTTACAGCAATATATGTTGCGCAGCTGGCCCCGTCCTCCCACTTTCAATCACATAACTGTTACAGCCCTATTTTCCTAATATTAAACCATCATCCCCTGTAGCACAATCCATGCCTCAGTTATTTCCAGGCTCAGAAAAAAAAACCCCATCTCAGTCTGCCCTTTAAGTCTGAGGTTGATTCAACAAGGAATCATATCTTTCACCTGGATTCACCTGGTCAGGTGGCAGAAATCTAATGTACACGTGTACTTTAACATTTTTATATGTTGAAAAGTGGAACCTTCTTCTGTATCAGTGAATTCTTGCTTGCCAATTCACTTAGACCAATCAATATCAGTCAAAAAAGGCCTAAAGGTGGTTCACTTATTAGGGAAGTGGGATAGTGATTTTGGTGGTTAACCCTTGACCGGCCTCTTTCATCTTTACTCCACTAAATATGAAATGGCATTTCTCGCCTCAGACACCGTGTAATTATAGACAAGGAGCAGTGATGTCTCCCCTCTAGAAAAATATCTATCTGTACTATCTGTTTCCCTATCTTTATCTCTCTCTCTCCCTCTCTCTCTCTCTCTTTTCCTGTCTTTTTCTGAGTGTGTGTGTTTGCATGTGTCTGCGTGAATAGCTGTTGTTCTGTCGCCGCGCTAATAGAAAGCCTGCAGGGGACATCTGTGTCGATTAAAATGACGTACGCCAAATCCACACACAGACATACTGTCTCTCTTTTTTCTCTCTCTTTATCTCTCTCCCTCAGCAGGCAAACACACACACACACACACACACATATGCTAAACAGAATGGATTTTTCCACAAAACACTCTCCGCTCACTGAAGCCCCATGGAGTGACAGATGGTAGAGACAGGTAGCATGCTTGTGTGTTTGCGCGTGTGTGCCGTAATAATTTTCAGTGCAAATCAAAGCTACAATTGATAGGGAGTGCAGGGACTTTTATCGCTAGAGGGAGTCTTTTGACATCGCGCCCCTGTCCCGTCCCCAATAAAACCATCTGACAGATAGACAGGCAGTGAGCGGAGAAGCAGCTGATGTCCCAGAGTGCCTTTGTTACACTGTTGTTTCCTCTTGGAATAGTTCTTCTTCTTCTTCTTCTTCTTCTTCTTCTTCTTCTTCCTCTGCCTTTCTTTCTCTATACGTTTTCTCTCCGTCCCATCCCTTTGCTCTCTCTTGGGTTTTCCCAATAGCTGCACCCCAGAGATAATTAACCAGAGGACATAGAGGAGGCTTTAAGCGCCTAATAGATCTCCAATAATACATCAATTGTTGCCTCGGAGTGTGCTATTTTGAATGCGTGCCCTGCGGACAAGTCCGGAAACATGTCGGGGACTAATTGGAAGAGAATGAGGGGCCATCATGACCACTGGAGGTCAAAGGTCAATGAGGTGCTCAGTTGTGCTCTAGACCTGCAGATTTTGTAGTTTCCATGGGGACTAAGCACTGTTACATTGACGTATGACTGGCTGGTGCACGCAGACACTGAAACACTGAAAACAGACAGTGCACTAAGTTATCCTTGTTTGGCTGCTTGGCTGCTAATTTTACTAAAACATTACATATCAACAAGTTTTACAAATACTTGATTAGCTGTTATTCTGCTGATATAGAGTGTTCTTTTATTGGAGCATGATTTTTGCAACAAATATGTAAGCTCTTTTAAGTTATGAAAATAAAAACTCAATTTGAGCAGCATTCAACCCTCAGTCTTTGCATGTAGTAGAATATAACACTATATCAAGCCCTGATTGTAAATATGCTCATAATGTTCTTACCGTGTGCATGTGATGCCCTTTAAGTCAAGTCAGTTTTATTTATATAGTGCTATATATAGTGCTACCAAACCATTTTGTAGTGAAGTGCTTTACAAAACACGGGGGTTTTAAAAACAGGGAGGCAGGAGGCAGAGCTGGGAGCACCAACAGCAAATTTAAGACATAAAGGAAATAAGAGAATGGTTAAAAGCACAGAGGAAGAGCAGCAAAGCATGAAAGAATATAACAGACCCAGTGACACTAGTTGCCTTCCATGTCCCCCTCTTTCTTTTTTTGTGGTAGTATTAACAAATTTATTTAATCCACCGGTTCAGAACAGGATCAGAATTCACATCCGAACGCACACTGTAGACATCCCGTAGATTACAGTGTCTGCTGATTATATCAACAGACACTCAACATCTGCACATGTAGAATCCGTCAAACCGTAGAAACTTGGATTCGTGTAACTGTACTAAAATAAACAAGTCTGCGAGGATTACAAGGGATGACGGTGGATTTCATTTTCTAGGAAAAGCAGTGTCACAAAGGAGATTTTTTGTACCCTTGGTTCAGACTGTAGCATATTACTAGTGTATAGTGTTTCACCACGAAATTTACAAATGCTGGTCATGCTGCTTTACACGTTTTAAATGTTTGGGGACATTTTTCCATTGGTTCAGATGACCTATCGCCTTGTTTATGTTAGTTGCCCTGTAATGTTGTGAATAGTCTTCTCTTTATGCATTAATTTACTACTTTATCGCTGGTGCAACATGTGTACAATGTGAAGTGTGATACCTGAGAGCTCTTAATGTGTGAATAATAAACTGAGTCACCAAGCAGCCAAAAATACAGACTCAAGATACCCAGCATGTAAGAGGCCACCACTACTACTACTACTACTACTTCTCCTCCTACTACTATTACTACTACTACTACTAATAATAATGACTACAGGGGATTCTTTAACTCAATTGATACACTTTTGATTGCTGAATTTTTTATCCTCCCCAGCCCCCCGAAAAGCTTCCCACATCCCTGTTAACGCCTTATGAGCAACACTTTAGGTCAAGTGTTTCTGATTTATTTTGGATAAAATAAACCGTGAGATAAACACTGCAGGATTTCAGTCACTTTGCCTCCTCGGCTGCGGGGCACCAGCTGGTCAGAGGAGACAGAGCGACGTGACATGAAGCACTTCCTGTGTGTTTCCATCAGCCAGCTAGTGGCTCATGTTGGTTCTAACGTGTCATGTGCTGGAGGGCATGTGTATGGATGTGTATATGTCTGTGTGTTCATGTACAGTATGTGTGTGTGTGTGTGTGTGTGGGTTAGTGGGTGTGAGTTTTTTATGTCCCTTTGATGGCCATTGATGTGCACATGAATGAAGTGCTTGTGTGGGTGTGTCTGTTGTAGCTCCATTGCATTAATGCAGACGTACATTAATCATTCATGTGCTTTGCTTTTTATTTTTTCTGTATATGTGCATGTGTGTTTGTGTGTGTGTATCAGAGGATCAGATGCTCCCCTCTTTTATTTCAAATAAAACAGCCAGGCCACTTTCCTGTTGTAAAAAGCATGGAGATGGATGGGAGAAGAAAGAGAAGAAGGGTCTACAGGCACACTCACTCACACACACACACACACACACATCGAGCCGCTCCTGCCCAAGCACTCAGCAAAGAATGTAAACGCGCGAGCCGGAGCCAGACTGCCACGGCCATGTGTCTGTGTCCGTCTCGCTCCACCGAGGGATGGTCGGATCCTCGGCTAATTGTTCCTGTGCGTGTGGAAGGACTGAGTGTTCCCATAAAGCCTTTAGCTTTGACACAAGCGAGCCCTCCAGTAGCGTGGTAGTAGTCTGCTCTCTGTTCTTAACACAGGAACTCGGCGCTCATTTGGGACCATCGCTCTCATATACATGGATTTACAAGGCTGGGTGCAACTGAAGCCTCTGCCAGTCTCAGTTCAGATGAAAGGGAGTCGAGCTTTTAACAGCACTCACAGTGGTTTTGTTTTTAGGGATTTTTCCTATTGTTTTTTTTTTTATGGTGGTTTTAGATTACGGGATAGTATAGTCAGATCATTGGCCAAATAAAAAGCCAGCTCAGGCCTATTTACAGTAGTGTATCTCATGGCAACAGCATCCTGAAATAATACATGTGCATATCTGTGTGTGTGTGTGTGTGTGTGTGTGTGTGTGTGTGTGAGTGTGAGAGAGAGAGAGAGAGTGTGAGCGTGTGTCACACTGTTCCCTATTGCTAATATTAGAATTAGAGTGACCCAGCTGTCATCTCCCATTCTATTTTTCTCTCTTATGTTTTATCTTTGTGAAATGTGTGAGATGTGTGATTTTTCACCACGCTACACGCCACACACACACCCCCACCCACATGAGCATGCACACACACACACACACACACTCACATGCATGCATGAACTTTGACTCAGTCATTCGTCAGTGCAATCACAGCTTCCAGCAGCAAATTGAAATGATTGAACAGTGTCTGGGGGAAGATGGGCCGGCTATCCTGGATGTTGGTAGATTTTATTCTCCGACGCTCTTGTTGAACTGAATAGGGGTCACTTTGTCTTGCACACAAGTTGATAGATGGAGCGCTGCGTGTGCAGTAAGCCCTATAGTAGTCTTTTGGATCACACATCTCGCTCAGGGTTGTCCTCTGTCTCCAAGGCAGCAGTGTGTTCCAGACAGATGATGTTTGCATTTAACAGTTCATAGCGTTCACATTTATCTCACTTTTGTGTTTGCCCTAGCAATAGGTTTGATCTCTCCTGCACGCTGCTTGTGTCTCTCTGTGTGTATTTGTGCATGTATGTGTGCAAACTCAGCGTGTGTGTGTGTGTGTCCCGAGGCAGGTAGTGTACAGTACATCTTTGAAAATGAATTAGAGCTGCTTGTGTTTGTCTGGTTGTGTAAGCCCTCAGTGTGTGTAGAGCAGGTCGGCTGTTTAATGTCCTGCTGTGTCAAATAAAAGCCTGTGATTGATGAACCGCCTTCCCTTATAAAAAAAAATAAAATACAAAAAATAATAAATGTTTTTTTTCCCCCCCTCTGCAGGACCCATACGTCTTCGAGCCCAACTGCCAGATGAGGGTGGATGAGTTCGGCTTTTTCATCACCTGGAAAAGTGAAGGAAAGGTACAGAACAGCCTCTACCTATATCTGCTTTTTGAGAGAGAGTATTGAAGTCAGTAGAGAAGATGCCTGTTCCCTGGTATTTTCCATAAATAATTTCGCAACAAGAATGTTCAAGGGCCCCTGGAAATCTTTGTACAAATATTTGAAACATATTTGAAATGTTTGCAGAAAAGTCCAATGCATTGCTGACGATCGTTACGTAGAATCACCGCTGAAAAGCAATGTAAACTACACTATGATACTGTGCTGCATCATGAAATGGCTGCTCCTGGTGTGTGACAGGTGAAAAATGATTCAGCTCCCGGAGCAGCACCCACCCTCTCTTAAAGGTGCTCCATGCAAAATTTAGAGTCACACTCAACCATAAAATTTCCTGCTTATTCCACATTTGTTTGTCAGTTGAGTCTAAGTGGTCCTCGCTTAAGTCAACCCTCGGCAATTTTGCATCGTGCATCTTTAACTAATTCCCAAACCCGCAAACAGGATAGATGCCTAGTGGCATGTTAGCTAACGTTCACACTGAATATTCTTTGCTTCATAATTATCTTTCCCAAAATTTATGCAAAGACAGAATTTGACTAAGAACACACTGTTGTTTGCAGCAACCTGATGGTGTAGTTACATGTTGTTGGAGTGTCTGGTACTGCTAAAGCAAACCATTAAACGTTGTTTTACCAACGTGACAAAAATGTGAGAGATGAGTTTCATTTATGTTTAACATCCATTGGTTCATGTAATTTTAAAATTACTTCCCATTACTTACTGGTAAAGGACACATTCAAATTCAAATCAGGTATCAGTAATGGAGCAGTAAGGAGTTACTTACTGGATTTTTTGAGATGGGGATGATTTTCTCTGTTTGATTCCCCTTTTGAGCTGCCTCAGTTTTCTCCATTGTCCAAAGCCCCTCATATGTAACTCAGCGGTCTGCCGTAATAGGCCGCTGACTGAGTCAAACTCAAATTTAACCAATTGAACACATGATGCCGTTTGCTGGGGCTCCTAGTACATGATGTTTTTTTTTTTTCTGCCAGCATGAGACAGTGTCATAACGAATTTCACAAATATGAATGGAAAAATGTCATAAATATAGGGAACCTTATTATGAGGAAGACACTGAGGAGTCCGCCATAATTGGGTCATACTGACCTAGGTCAAGAATAACTGGCGTCAGATGATGAGAGGTTGTGCTGTTGCTGTCGTGGAGGCTATTAGAAATAAATGGGGGCACAGATCACAAACAAAAAGGCACTGATTGGCCCATCTCTGCCTGTCTTTTTTTCTCTCCCTCTGTCTCTCTCTTGCAGGAGGGCCAGGTTCTCGAGTGTTCCCTCATCAACAGTATTCGCGTTGGAGCCGTCCCAAAGGTGAGACCTTTGCAAAGACAATTTCCTCGGCGCTGCTTCCTCAACCTTCGCGCTCTGCCCTCGCCCCCCTCCCGCGTTCAGCCTCTCCCTCCATCTCTCCCTCTGTCTATTCATCTCCTGCCCTCCGTCACCCCCGACAGCCCGGGCTCTCAGTGTAATTCGTGTAGACTGCAGCGTCAGGCGGGCCATCCATACTTTAATCGGCCGAGGCTACAACAGTGTATTGTATCGATCGGACGGTCAGAGACTCTCGCTTGAGTTTTCGCCGTGGAGCTACTCTCTCAAATACCAGATTCACTTTGAGAACATAGACATGAAATATTTAACTCATCAATATTTATAAGAGCCTGGCTGGGTTTAGCCCCAGGTTGTATCTGAACCTTGTTTCTGTGGCCTCGGCTTGTGCTTTTGACCCACCGAGGAATAACAAAAGCCGTATTACGATGGACTGTCAGAGAGCCACTGGGTCAAGGAGTTCACACTTTGGGATCAGAAGCTCACTGGTACAAGACATTCTGTCTCTGTCAAAATTACTTTCCCTCATCCTGTAATAGGAAACTGATCTCCAAATAGCCTAAGTGCACTGACTAGCTGCATTATCATTCAGTTATTTAATTAACTCAGGCGTTACAGTTTGACGCATGCTGGATTTCTGCTCTATCTCAGTTTTACATTCACAAAATACTTTTCCTGTTTGATTCAGCTGTGTCACCGTAGCAGCAAGACCCCGCTCCACGTGGGTTATGGTGCAGCTGTATTAAGTATGATATCTATTGGTTTGGGAGCACAGCAGTGTCTTATCCAATCAAGAGCAACCTACCTTCAGCATATCCTCTACCATCCAGCACCAGCAACATTGAGCCAAAAAAAATTATTTGTGTTGTTTAGTAGCTGTGTGTATGTCTGACCAGCTTGTACAGGTGTTTGTGTATGTATGTGTGTGTGTTATGTCATGAGTCTATCTTTCTCCTCCCTCAGAATATACTTTTTAAATTGGTATTGGCTACTGCTTATACAATTAATTGATTCATCTGATTGTCAATCAACAGAAAATTAATTAGTTATAATTTTGATAAACAATTGATTGTTCTCGCAGTTATCAAATAAAAACCCCAATCTTGCTGATGACACCTTCATCACTAAGATGCTAAGATTTGCTTCATCTTCATCATTCGTGTATTACATTAAAATTTTAACTTCCCATGATCCTTTGTCATCGTTTTTGACACTTTATAGACTAAAACGTTCATTTGTCTGACAAATAAGGCAAAGGATCGTTATACTGCTTTCATGCCTGTCAGAAAAAATCAGCATTACAAGTGAAGCATGCATGAACAATATAAACAAGGAGGCAAATATGAGAGGGAAAGTCGGGATTTACTATGATTTACTATGATTTACTATGATTTACTATGATCTCCAAGTTGCCGAGATACCTTACTGATGGTGAAAGTAATGTTTTTTTTATTACATTTTAAATTAAAGCATATCACTTATACATAAAATACCTGCAAACAAAGTTCAGCCTTGGGAATTATGCTACACACACACATATACACAAGCCTGTATAGCTTCTCTGTGTATTAAATATTGATTCATCCAGTTGTGCCTTCGCCCTGACATATTATGCTGTAATATTTGGCATCATGCAGGCTGAATGAATTATGAAAGGCGTTATGGGAGTGCCCATATGGACGCTTGCCTGTAATTAGGATGTGCTTTCTCGGAGAGATGCTCTACAGAAACCTGTCGAGCAACTAAAAAGTCAGACGCCTGAAGAGACGCGGCGTGTGTACACATCTATCAGCGGGTTGCGTGTACATTGTTGACAGAGAGGGAGGTGGTCTGTTTGTAAGGCCCTGTGCGTGACTGTGTGTGTGTGTGTGTGTGTGTGTGTGTGTGTGTGTGTGTACATGTGTAAGGGCACGTATACAGTGGCTGCAGCTTGACCATATCTCCCCTGTTTGTTGAAAGGCTCGCTCTGTAAGTAGCAGACAAAGAACAACTGATAGCGGGGCTTCTCCTCTACAGCTAACATGGTTATACAATCCCTGAGAGCTGTTTCGGCTAATCCAATGAACGAAAAAAGATGAATGGCGTCGGAGGATTGCCGGCTGAGGTTTTAAAAACGTCAGAGCCTGTCCCCTGTTGCCATTCACTCAGTCATGTAACAAATATCCATTACTGTCCTCCACGGTGGAGATGATGCTGAACTGTAATTCGATTGAAAAGATGAGAGGGAGTTGACATTCTACCTTTTCGGCTGTGAGAGGATGTTTCCATGGATTGCGTGTGTTAGGGGCTGAACAATGATGTGCAGTCATAATTACATGTTTGACTGAGCGGTATTAGGACTGTGGATAATTCTCTGCAAAATGACCAATGCATTTGAGGTCCCTTTAAAAAAAAAAAAAAAATCTGAGAAGTATTAAATTACCCAAATTTGAAAGCCTTAAAAGCATTAAAATGTCATAAATATAGTCATTTGAGTTCTTAATTGTATTAAGTAATTCAGAGTTATTTTTAATTAAGTTTCATTTTGATGCAATTATAAAATTAGATAGTAATTGACAGATTCTTTATATTAAGTCATATTTAGTGGAGCAGTGTTGGAGAGAAAGGGAAACAACATAAAGCAAATGCCATCTTTCACCAAAAGATGTGCTGTGTGGTGACTCTTTTATTTTCCTGTGTTGTATTACATATTACCTTTATTACTTATAGTTCCGCTTGGTAGTTTTAAGTTTGACCTGCATGCATGTTCATTCTTAGATTTACCAATATGTTGTAACCAATATTGACCAATATGTGTGTGCAGACACTAGGGCAGGGACGATACGCTTATCTCCTGATTAGATACTGTCACAATACTTGGGTGCCAATTCGATATGTATTGCGATTCTACAAGTATTGCGATCCAATATTACGATTTATTGCGATTTTTATTCGCTTTTTTAATGCTAGACCATGGGAAAAAGAGGAATCATACACTTCTAGAGACTGTATGCCATGAGTCATAATTCCAAAAACAATGTCAGTCAGTCTTGTTGAGTTTTATTTCAGCAGCATCATTGCTATACTGCCTATAAATGTGGTAAATCAAATGTACATGTGCAATAGAATGAATAAAAATATGTACTTTTTGAAGTAAACTGCTACGTTTAGCTGTTCCTGTTCATCAATATACCGTCACAATATTTGAGGGCTGATTTGATTTAAAAATCGAAAAAAATAAAGAATTGCGATACGTAAGACAAATGTTTTTTTCCCACCCCTAGCAGAAACCCTGATATCATTCGCCGCTGTTTTTCTCCCTGCGGCTCTAATTTTCTCTCTTCCTCATTCTTTCTTTGACTGTTTCTATCTAATCTTTCTCTCTGACTATTGAACCCTCTCTGTCTCTCAGGACCCCAAGATCTTGTCGTCGTTCGAGGCCATCGGGAAGACAGAGGCAGACTTAGAGGGCTGCATCATCTGCATCTGCAGTGGCATTGACCTGGTCAACCTCAGCTTCATGTTCATGGTGGCCGAGAACCCCGACACAGCCAGGGTAAATCCACGCACACAGCCGGCTCCACAAGCGTCTCCACCAGGGACACCATCAGTCACTATTTTGGCACCACGCTTGAATCCGTACTCATGACTTTGGATGTGAAACAGCGACAGTGACGCTCAAGTGCAGACCTTGAGATATAATTTGATGGTTTTTCATATCCAAAGTAATAAGTGTAAGAGGTCAAAGCATCAGCGAGTGAGTCATTGTCCAAATTCTGCTGCGGTGCGCTCGACCGTCTGGCCAGTCTATTTTTAAAAAGATAAAAATAAATCTGTGCTGTATAGCTATATAGACTGGA
>OMKZ01044764.1:0-10263 GCA_900302535.1 Neoniphon sammara | reverse complement strand
CAAAGTCTCGCACAAACACGCCTCGTCTGTCATCCCACACGGCCGGTGACACGCTAACTGCACGCTACAGAGGACGGATGATGGGGCTCGGCTGCAGAGTGTGTGTGTGTGAGAGAGAGAGAGAGAGAGAGAGGCCCAGAGAAAGAGATCATACCTGACTGACAACCTCTTACATAACACTCGGCTAAAATTAGGTGCTTGTCTAGGATCAGTTCAGGCAGTCAAACTCTCAACTGCGTCCATCTGGTCTGAGCAGACCTGCAGCTTATCCGCGGTCGGTCGGCGTGGAAGCCAAGGAAACGGCTTCTGGAGTGGAAGTTACATAACAGGCAGGGCGGCGAAACAGACTCCCGCTACAATTAGCAGCCGTCACCTCTCCGACTGAGAGGCAACCACTCCTTTTACTATTGCCACTCTGGCAGCCTGTAACTCTAACCCTTTACCCCCTGAAACACATACTACAGATCCCAAGGTGTGTGTGTGTGGAAATGTTACTGGTTGACACAACACAGCAACACTCCTAAGTGTTATTCCCATCAGTGTTTTGTGCAGACAGAAAAGTGATACTCAGAGTTGGCCAGAAGATAATGATGCTTTACGACAAGAAGTGAATTTATCACGCCACCGTGCAATTTGATCAGCTCTTCCTGTCGATGCCGGGAGGAAATGCTGAATGAGAAGAGATACGCGACGTCTAAATCGGTGGCAAAGCTTTGTGTCGAAGTAAAAGAGGCAGAGTGAAATCAGAGAGCGTGGATACGGACACCGGAAACAAACAGGATGATGGCTTCAGGAGCGCAGGTCAGATAAAGCTGAACTTAAAGATAAAGTGGGCGTTCACTTTGGAAACTGACATGTAAAATGCATAATGCTGTGGAATGACTCCCATCAAAACACACTGCAACTGGAAGACCACAGTGTTGCTCCATGCAACAGTGCATGAAGCTGAAATGGTCTGAGCAGTGGCCTGATTCCACTGTATTAACCTGTGAAATGAGGCATGGAAATAGTAAACAACAATGCTGTGGTGGTGTCTGGGTAATTTACACTGAAACCAAAGTGTAAAAACCTGATTGTACCTGTACATCAGGTTGTCACACGTTTAAAGTGCATAATTTATTAGTGAGATTTACTTACATGGATCAGTGCACGGAAACAAAGTCATTTTTAAGTGTCACCAAATGACGATAAAACACTGAAAGGCCAACTGAAATGTTTGTAAGACCTTTAGTTTAATCTTGTAAATAAAAATTGGCTTTTATTTTAAAGGTGCTGTACGTAGCTTTTTTGCCCCACTGGCAGGCAAGCCTGAGGATCCATCTGTCAAACTTCTTTACCATTAAGAGAAATTATCTTGAAATCTACTGCTTGGATTGTCATGAAATTTGAATTTAATCTTTATTAAGAAAATGAAATATCAAAACTGAGCGCACTGATCATAAAAATCTTTAGTATGGGTAATACTGCAAGTTGAATCTTGAAGACCACAACTGTCTTCTTGTCCAACCCATGCACACCCGTGGGCACACACACACACACACACACACACACACACATGAAGACACAAACACACAGAGTGCAGCACAAAGGGAAGGCGACTGGTTTTGGCAGCAGCGGCGCGGCTCATGCGGCGCTGTCGTATGTAGTGTGATCTGAAAGGACACACATGAAGCTCAGGGGGGAGATGTAGGTCACACAGCAGGACCTGTTTATTTTTGAATAACAGTAGGGAATCACACGCTGTGGACAAAGGACCACACACTCGCGCTGGGTGGACGCATGTACACATCGAAAGGGCAAGGGCGCACACACACACACACACACACACACACACAGAGTGAGTGAGAGCAGTCCATCTGTTACCGTCGCTGTTCCCAGCAGGAATACATGCGAATCTAAAATTCTGTGAACCACTGTTCCGAGAAAAAAGGCAGCATGTTTGTGTGCGTGTGTGTGTGCGTTTGTGTGTGTGTGTGTGAGTGTTTGTGTGTGTGTGCGCGATTGTGTCTGTGTGTGTAAGTGAGGGGAGAAATGGGACAAAGTGGAATAGAGAGTGAAAGAGACAAATGGAGGGAGAAAGAGGAGACAAAGACACACAGGCTGCATTTCCATTCCAAATATTTTTTTGCTGGTTATGATGCAGCGAATACGCAAAGCCGAACGAAAAAAACTAAATCTGATCAAATGCCCTCAGAAATATCTGCAGCTACACACATTTAAGACGTTCAGCTGATGCTGACTGACTTGCAGCGAGTACAAAAAGCTTAAATTCTAAACACCGGATGAAGAAGTGATGATAGCTGGACCAAAACATTCCTCTCATCCTACAGTGATCATATATAATATATGAGCGGTCACTGCGGACTGACAGGCTAACTCACATCCTGCACAGTTACACCAGACGGCAGCTCTCTGTGTCAGTGAGGTGTGAGCGGTCAGATGAGGCAGGTTTGGATCCTGTAGGGTAATGTGACACAGGAAGTGTCTTTAATCTGTACCTGCTCACAGAGGCTTTTTAAAGTCTCTGTTGCGACACACAGAGATACAGGTGAACATGGATCCAACAATATCCTTCACCGCGTGTTTTCACCCTGCATCGTTATGAGTTTGATCACAGTGTGGTTAAAATAAGGACCTGTAACTGTAAACAAGAGGAAGAAATATTTATTTATTATTATTTATTGAATGATTCATTTTGGGCACATCGAAAAACATCAGTGACTTCGCTGGAAGTCTGCAGCACCTTTAGTCTCAACTCTAACTAAAGCTAATTACCTTAATTGAATGTCTAAAATATACTTAATTATTTAGGTTGCTAGTGCACTCCTGGTTAGACAAAAAAATTGCAGTCAGCAGGCTAATTTAGCAAAGCAACTCATGTTAATGTTAGAATGCAACTGCAAGCCAAAGCAACATTCACTGCTGCTAGCTGTTAGCTAGTGTGCTAATCAGATGTGTTAACAACACGACAGTGATGGTTAGCTGAGCACATGCTATGGTTAGCTAGCTAACAAGCTGACATTATCTAAACACAGAATCAATGATGAAACGATCAGTTCCCAGTCATTTAATCACGTCTGGTCACTTCTGTGGGGACAAATTTGAAAACACAATCCTCTGTTTACAGCCACTGCTGCCCAAGCCCTGGAGACTTCCAATATGGCCGTCAGCCTGTGTGTTATATCACCTAAAAGCCTTGTATTTCCTGTGTGTAAATGCGTGACTTTGTATTTCAGAGAAAATGAGGGAACGAGACAAAGAAAGACAATGTGCTATTTAGAGTAATGGAAGATGATGAGCACAGCTGGAGGAGTGTGTGGCTGCTGAGCATAAAGCAGAGTGCGGGGAAGAAATCAATCATTAAGTGTGTGTGAGTGTGCATGTGGGCATGTGTGTAAGTGCATGTTTGTGTAATCGCACGCTTGTCTATGAGTGTGTGTGGATGTGTGTGAGTGTGTGCCTCTGATTGGGTAACTAATGGAGCCCAGTATGGGTCGTCTTCCCTCCAGCTGGGGCCCTGAGGGGTTTGGAGCCCTAAGAGGCACCCCGCCAGAGCCCCAGCAGGTCAACCTGACCTCCAACTCTAATGAGCTAACACGTGAACCATCTCGCCCTCCATCTCTCCTACTGCTTACATGAAAAGGAGACATAATGAAAAAATCCCTCTTGCATCGGCCGGGACAAAAGCACTGCAGCAGGTCTGCTTCCTCAGGTGCATGCAAAAAAAAAAAAAATGCTCTCAATCTCGCAAAGAAGAGAGATTTGCATTTACGTCTCTCTCGCTTTGTTTATGCGTTATGTAACATCAATATCTTGTTCCATCCCTGAGACGCTGATTAACGGTGCTCATAAAATGTCACCCTTGGAGAAAAGCACAATAAATGCACTGTATTCAGCTGAACCTCCCGAAGAGCCTCAACAAATTTTGACTAAAAGCATTTTGGAGCTACGCAAAAATGAAAAATGATTCCGGTGCCAATTATACCTCGATTTTCACAAACATTTCCCATACAGGCTCAGGATTTCAGTCCCTTTTTTGTCATATATGGAAATACTGATAAATGAGACATGCTGCTGGCAAGGCTGTCCGTGATGTTAATGAGACTACCTCATAACATTTTACATTTTGGGCATTTAAGCTGACACTCTCACCCACAGCGACTGAAATGAGCACGTTTCAATTCCTCGGTCACTAATATTACATTATGAGCTGTGAGAATTGGTGGGAATTTTGGAATTATTCTACTCTGGTAGCCTTAAAAAAAAACAGAGCTGTGAGAATTAAAGCTTGTCAGCTTAACTCTTCCACACAGACTTATTAAATATACAGAGGCTGAAGAACACTTTACACCACAGAGTCAGACTAACACAGTATAACTCAAGCCCTGCATGCATAATGTACCTGATAGCTAGGTACATGAAATGCACGCTGTGACACACGGACAGAAGAGCTCGATTTGAGTGGTTTGGATATGAGCGATCCACACAGGAAAAAAACACATTGAAAAAAAAACGTGTACAATGCAAAGCTTCATTTACATTTGACGTTTTAGGTGTTTGGCTGATGCTCTTTTCTGAAAGGACTTCATCTTCCTGACACATTCGGTCAGTCAAATTGCCAGCAAATTATTTGGCACTTGCCAAGATTTAAAATCTAATTTTTAGACATCATAGATAATTTGCCTTGTTTTAAAAGCTATTTACTTATTTTTAGTCCTTGATTTTACAGTATAATCTTAAACTGAGCATGAACGTCTTTTTTGTCTCTTTTAGTCCAGGAATCTTAAAACTGAGTGAATAACTCTTAAAATAAGCTAAAAGCTATAATGTGCTGTGCTGCTGTTTGGGTTTAGTTTTCATATGGATTTAGGTTTATTTTAAGATGAGGCAACTTGTATCAAGATATACAGCTTAATCATACTGTACTGAGTCATTTTTACTTAAATTAGTAATGTTTTTCTTGTTTTTAATCCTTAATTTGCTACAATTAAGAAAAAAAAGAATTATTTGCTTATGTTTAGTATATTTGATTTCAAGTTTGATTTCAAGTAATTTGATCTTAAAATCAGAATTTTCATCTTATTTTAACCGTTTTGAATGCTTATCTGGGACTACTTATTTCTAGATTTATATTATTATTATTATTATTATCAAGTAAACTTAACTTGCTGCATGAACAGATAATTTCAATAGTTTCCCCTCAAATTTAGTGCTTATATCTTATATTCAGCCTACCCTTTTTTGCAGTGTACACAGGGTTTGTCCACACTGAGCCGGTTACATTTAAAAATGCATCTTTTTTCTTACGTTTTGGCCTGCTGTCCACACCAAGCCGGCATTTCCAGCTCAAGTAAAGAATGCTTTTCAAGAACCCAGCAGACGACTTTAAACATGTTGGGGTGTTTCAGAGTGGACGACGGGCTTTTAGAGAAAGGTCTGAAAACATTAGGCTACTTGCTTTGAATCAGCCTTATGGCAGACACATTTATACCTGTGGGTGAATTTGAAAACGCATCTTTTTTTGTCCATTTTGGCCTGTTTTCCACCTGCAGAGTGGAGCTTTTTAAACGCTCTCCAAAGTGTGTAAATCTGAAAACACTGGTCTGGTATTGTAGTTTGGATGGGAAAAATGGAGCTTTTTGAAAATGCTGACGCAAGATTGTCACATTATCTCAGCCGTAGTCTAGTATTGAGCATATGCAGGCAATGTGCAAACCAAACCCGACCTCTGTCTGAAAAGGCTCTGTACAGACTCAAACCGGAAAGATGAAGGCCTTTTTTCAGCCCGAGCCTGACTGCAGCCCGAAAAAGGCTCAGTGCACATGCTGCTCAGTCCAAACCTGATCCAAGCCATTAAGCCAGAATTAAGCTTGAACCAGACCAAATCCATCAGGTCCTGCCAGATTTTGGCATAAATGTCAAACTCTAATGCACATATCCTGATGCATGCCCAGTATGGAACTTCAAATGTTTTAGAGCGTTTCGGTGCAGGCGGCGGCCTTTTGGAATACAGACTCTGACAACGCTAGTGTGGTCTAGTGTGAATGGAAATACCAAAACGACATTTTCAAATTTACCAAAGCTCAGTGTGCACATGACCTACGAGTCTCTAAACCATGTGACTGCATCTCTTTGCAGTGAGTCTGGAATCGCAGGTGAACATGAAGAAAATGTGCAAAGGCCAAGATTCGAACCTGCAACCTTCAAGTTGTGAGGCGAGGGAAGCTACAGTGCTGTTTGAGGGTCAAATAGACTTTTTGGACAGATTTTTGAGTGCTTTGCATCTGGTACTGTTCTTTTTGTCATGAAGTCTGGTAAGTAGTTGGTTGAGAGACAATTCATAGACATAAGACATAATTGTCTGCAGTAGTAATGGAGGAGAAATGCATGAAGATGGGCTTGTACAGCGGCTGCCATTGCATGCAGGAGACAAATGAACGATAAATGCACAAACATGAACTGCATCTACATCAGCTAATGTTGCACCAAACTCTTCTCTTTCTTCTCTTGCCTCCGCAACAACAACAGATCCAAAACGCAGATGGAAATGCCCCGTGCCTTTGTTGTTGCAGTGCATCCGTTGGCTGCATCTAAATCTGGATATTGATCGGTTTATGCAATGGAGCCAAACTTGGGAGGCGAGAGTGAGCGAGGGAGAGAGGCTGAGACCCTTTGGCTGTGAATCACAACACAGGGAGAACTATTTAGGGCCCAAAAAAGCCTCCTTTTTCAATGGTGGCCTACCACCCCTCCCACTGTAAGCCCACAGCAGCACTAGTGCGCCTCGCCTCCTACACACACACTCGACAGGAAGGAAAGCTTAGCTCAGGATGAGTTCGGTTGGACAGCTCTTCAGGATAAAAACAACGGGTTAAAGAGTGGACCTGTGAGGGTGTGTGTGTGTGTGTACGTGTGTGTAGAGCTCCACCTGGTGATTGATTTTTAAAGAAGCACCCCTTTAAAAAAAAAACACATACTCCCACCAGAGGAAACAAACCATGAAGGTACAGCAGGGAGGCAGCGGTAGGAACATGTAATATAGTCGTAATGCTGCTCTGTAATACACTGCAAAAAATCTCCAACTATCATTCAGTCTCCTCTTCAGTGTTCAAATCTTGTTTTTCTTCCAACAAGGTCAATAATCTGCCAGTGGGATGAGATAATCCCACTTGTTTCCAATGCAGTTTCACTTGTTTGAGGAATTTTTCTAGGAACGAGTATAAATGTGTTGAAACAAGGCAGAATAAGGCAGATCAGCCCACTAGGATCAAGAAAATGACACTTGATTCAAGAAATCTATATTTTTGCAGTGTTCATTAAAAAAGTTTTCACAAATGTGTCTTTGTCATTGTAATCAAAGGAATAGACATTTAGAAAGTGTTTCGAGAGACGACTCCATCACAGCAGGAATATTAAAACTTGAAACAACATGACATATTTTAGGTTACGGGGTGAAGATGTGTGTGTCCAAACATGAACAAATCTTCATCATTACCAGTGAAGTTCCTCTGGTTATTTCCTACATTCACAAAACTGGCCACAGCAGCTGCTTTTACACATGCTCAGCTCTCCCAGCTCTCTTCTAGTTTTCTCTTTCCTGAAGCTCTGCAGGGACATGAGGATGTTTTGTGCCTTATCTTTCCATTATTGTTTCACCTTTCAGCCCTCCCTTTCTCCTGTGGACTTTCATACTACTGCACTGGTCTCTCCCTGCATCCTCTGCTTCATTAAAGACAGCACTGACTGATGGCGAGATGGTCTTTATTTCTACTTTATTCATCAAGCTGGTGAATCCCAAAATGCACTGGCCTGTTTCACTATTTTACCACCCAACTAGATTTTACAGAATAGAGCAGGAGCTCCAAATAATGACTGTTTTTATCTGCCAAAGTTTCTGTCAGAGCATACTAACACCAACCTGCTGCCAAAATACTATTTTTTACCATCCAAGACTATCTACCATCTATTCTGGCTGTAATGTCTATTGGCAGAGTCAGCACTAAAAGATTTTTTGTTTAACGGAGTGACTGAGCTGTATAAAGAATATTTCAGCCCAGTGTTGTCATCACAGATTGAATTTGGTTATCAGCTACTTTGACAGTGATGCAAAAAACTGAATTCTGTATTGAGTCCTACAAACATTCAGTATTTTCAGCAAACGTGTTGTGCAAGCTGAAAGTCCATTTCAAAATACTTTCATCATGGGGCGCACTTTGACACGCAGACACACTGACATTAGGATTTATATACAAAAAAATTATAAAGGAAAGTTTACAGAACTGCTGTTTGATTTAAGCTAACTAAATGTTGGAAGTAAAAATATTACAGCAATAAATGTCAATAAAATCAAACAAATTAAATATCAGTGGACATGAAAACATTCCCAAAAACTATCTTCCAAAAAATCTTAAGAAGACAATATTCTGATTAAGCTGCTGTCATATTTTGCTTATATGTGTCTATGTGAGACACATAAAACATCCCAGTGCTGCGTCATGTTTCCCCACTGACATGTTGGAGCCCATCCAAACATTTTATTAGATTAATTTTGTACAAAATATGCAGCATGCATTGCTTTTCTGCTACAAACCAAGATATTTTTCTCCCGTTGTCATATTTCTGTAGTGCAACGTTAAACAAGCAAGAGTTCAAGACCATGTGCTGTCAAGCAGATGGATTGCCGTTTGTGTTGCAAATAAAAGCTCCTAAAGCAAAAGCGAAAGTCATAGTGCGATTATTGTAACAGCCTTCATTAACCTGACTAAACTAAGAATCCTGCACGTCTAAATCTGAGTAATATTTATCCAAACTGTGACTTTATTCAGGTGAAGGTGATCAGAAAAAGCTTTTTACATGAAGACTGGTCATCTTAATATCAGAATATTGCAGTCCATGTGCTGGCAGCAGTGTGACTGACCTGTTTGACCTTGCTGAGCTCCTCCTCCATCTGATGGTGAACTCTCTGCGACTCGGCCAGCTGTTCCTGAGGAGAGCAGGAGGATCATGGGACGGAGAAGCAGGAATCAAACGCAGGAATGAGGCTGTGGCATTTTTTTTCAAATGACTGTGAGTGAATTTTGGTGGTAAAACAGAAGTGGAGGTACCAGGATGAAAACTAAGGTCGCTTTCACACCTTCCTTGTTTAGTCTTGCTGAATTGAACCCTGGTGTGTTTACTCCCTTGGTGCGGTTTGTTTGGACAGGTGTGAACGTCAGGTTCAAGTATCTGAACCTGAGTCCACTTGAAGGAGGTGGTCTCAGATCGATTCCAAACGAACTCATAAATGTTCCATGATTAAGGATAATCTATATATTATGAACAGAACATTTTCTCTTTACATGTTTTATTCTCAGACCAAAAAAAGCAGCAGGTCACTCTGGTTTATATACAGTGATGCACTTTTATTAGAGCATGAAAGCCAACCAAACCAAATGAAAAAACTATCAAGGTCTCAGATGACTTCTTAGTCCGAACCAGGAAAACAGACTATTATGTGTGAAAGCGACCTAAGATGCAAAGACTCAATCATAACGTGAATTTTTCCCCAGTAAAAAAGAGAGCAGCAGTTTAGAGCTGTAACTGTGAACAATGATGTTTTCCATTTGCTGGAAGAGTCTGATTGACAGGAGGCGGGGCCAGAAACTGAACCACAGAGAATGTTTCCTATTGGCTGAATGGTTTATTTTGGAAAACGTGAAAATTGGACATTTAGTGACCTGGAAACAGAGTCTTGCCTCAAGCAGAGACTGAATTTCCAACAGTGAAGAGTTAGCCTAAAATTACTGATGAAACGTTTGCATCAGTCATTGACAATGATGTTTTACTGATGCATTTAGAGTCTCCAGCTGTTTTCTGTGCTGCTGGGAAGTGAAGGGCCAGCAGAAGAGCTAGAGAGGTAGTAAGGAGTTTTGAATGTGCTGCTCTATAACTTTCACTGGATTAACAAAGGTTTAGAGAACAAAAATCAATCAGCAGTTGATCCTGGTGCTGTCTGTCAGAAACAGCAGGAGCTCGTGTACCTGCAGCCTCTTGATCTCCCTCAGCGCCTCGATGTGCTCCTTCCTCAGCCTCTCCATTTCCTCCAGGTCATCAGAGTCTGAGAGCGACGGCTGCACACACACACACACACACACACACACACACACACACACCCTGCTCTTACCTGCAGGATGCACGGATGCCCATGGGATGTGATGGAGGAGAAGAGGGAGTGCAGGTGTTAGAGACCCTCTCACTCCATCCACCAGGAGAAAAAAAGGGATC
>OMKZ01044755.1:0-12394 GCA_900302535.1 Neoniphon sammara | reverse complement strand
AAATGAAGACAGTGAAGTGAAGGCAGCTTCAATTACTCCTGTGTTTATTATTAAAGCTGCACTCTGCAAAAGTTTTTATTTATTTATTTATTTATACAATTTTTGGTTGCTGTTGCTTCACTGCGACCAAATACTGAACTCTGAGTCGGTCTGGTCTCAGGTGGGAAAACCTCTCCATCAGGAAGTGAAGAAAGAAAAACTAGAAAATGCAAACACCTTTAAAAGAACAATCATAACACATTTCATCAGGCTACCTCAAGATGTCTCCACATTGGTGATAAGACAATATTTCTTTACCAATTCCCTTGTATCTGGTTTTGTTTCTTTTCAAGTGAGTGTATGCTGCGTTCATTACAGGGAGAACTGGGAAATTCCCGTTTTTTTTTTTTTTTTTTCCTGCTTCCCACCTCAGAGCGTTGAAGAGGTCGAGGTGGGAACAGAACGGACGCTTGAGAGGAAATTGCATTTACATGACCGCTCTCAATGCAAACATGCTTATGCAAATAATTGCGTGACATTTTAACTTTAGGCTATATGAAATGGAAACATTATCAGGGGCTCGCTGACGCAATTTTACCATTAACCCACTGAACGCCAAAACCCTCCAGTTACCAATGTGCTTTTGTATTTTTTATCCAGGGCCTGTGGAAATCTGCATAAATGCTTAAAACATGCTGTTATTTACTGCTCTGTCTGTCTCTGTTCACTACAAACGTCGCCATGTTGCTTATTTTGGTTACATGACATCATAAAACTACATCTGCAGCAGATTACTGATGATGTCACCTCACAGGATTTCTGGGTATTCTCCAGTTCTCCAAATTTAATCAGTCATGGCTTGAGGTCATTTTGTGCCAGTTATGTGTGAACGCAGATGCTCAGTTAAAGGAAATGTACACCAAACTATTAAATGGAACCAGAACTGCAAGCTACCAATCACCAATAGACCTTAAGGTTAATTAAGGTTCTGTACCTAAATAGAACAGAACCTTCATTAATGTTATTAGTAGCACCTGTGTTTACCTACTATTTCATGTCAAAATGGTTGCTGTGAAAAAGGCCAATTGCTGTTTAAAATGCTTTATCGTGGATTTTTCCTTTTAGCATAGATTTAAATAAATTAGATCACTGGTGTAACTGGCAGCTGTTGCAGAGTAAACTGAGGTAATACTGTCTGTTAATCTGCAGCAGTGGAGGGAATAAGATAACAGGGAAAAGCCTGAGAGAGACAGACAGAGAGTTAAATCTCCTCTTTAACATTCTCATCTCCCAGCCGCGTCCACTGGAGCTTCTCTTGACCTTTTTAATAATACAAATACCACAAGAGATAACAAACCAAATTTCAATCCGTTTGCTGGGCAAGTTAGGCCCATTGATTGAGGAGAGTTTGCAGAGTTTGCAACACCTGTGGCTGAAGGCTAAGAAGCCTGTTTTTTTTTTTTTTTTTTTGCAGGAGTGGTTCAGGGGTTTTGAAGAGGTATTAAGCGATGTAACTTTAATTTTTGGCCCAAAGTACAAAGTGTCAAATCGAAGATAAATTAGCCTACTTAATTCTTTGATAGGTCTGGCTAAAATTAGGCTAGTATTAGTATGAGCATGAGTCCAAAGAGAAATAAAATGCAGGGATTAGGGTCGGTTGAACCTGATTTTATGACCAGAGGATCGCCTGAGAATAGAGTGTGCATATATTATAAAATTATCTCATGTCTAAATGAATTTGTTGAAATGTGGGGACAGTTTAATGGTGTTTAATGGTGTCACGTATGGCTACCTGAACCCAAACGCAGACACAAACCAGCAGTGGTAAGGTGAAACACAAACTTTATTGTAAAGCTATAGAGAAGTGGTGAATGGAGGCTGGGCTTGCAGAAGAATCCGGTCCTGCAGAGGAATCCAGACTTGGAGGGTGGACAGGGAGGCAGACAGGCAGGCAAACTGGCTACAGGAAAAACTGCTGTCAAAGCAAAGCAGGCAGGCAACAACAACTAGCAAACTGGCAAGGCAGGCAGGTAAGACACACTGAGTCAGCGTGTGGTTCACAACAAACCCTGGATGGCCCTGCAGGGTGTATCAGGACTGAAGTGATTGTGAGATGATGAATGGCTGAGCCGGGCGTGCTGGACCTGTAATTAGTGGGAGAGAGAGTGACAGGGAGAGTGCAGAGAAGAGCAGAGGGAGAGCTGGGGGAGAAAACTGAACCGAAAGACTAAAACACACCAGGCGCTCGCTCAAACTAAAAGCTGAAAATAAACAAACACACTCACACAGCGTCCGGGTGTCACAGAGCTGAGGTCGGGACTGATGGATCATTACAGTTGTCCTTTTAAATAGTGATCACAATAATGCATTGTTAATTGTGGACTAGGAATGTTTAAAACACTAATATTAGTGTGAATGAGATTTTGTGATTGTGTAGTGTTTTTTGTATTTATTGTGATGTATTAAGATGCTGTTTTAACTAAAGTACTCTCTCTCTCTCTCTCTCTCTCTCCCCCTCTCCCTCTCTCTCTGTTGTATTTTTGTTAAATTTTTTATTGAAGAGTTTATCAATAATACACAGGTTGTCTATGAGAAATCCTTAACCTTGGAGAATTTGACTCTCCCATAGTCTAAATGTATTTTCAGCTTTGACACAAATTAAATTCTGGGGGAAGCACTGAATACCGGGGATTTTTTTTCTGGTACTTTTTTTTTTGGCATGAATAAGGTCAAATTTAAAGAAAGATATTGGACATCAGCGCAAAGGTACCAGCATCAGCCTTTAAAAGCAGTTGAGCTGTACCTGCGTGCTCCTTCAGCGCAGCAGGTAATTACTTTCAGCTGCTCAGGAAATCAATGCTTCCTGTTTACACAGATGGCTCGAGATGTTTCTGTCCGCCCAGATCGCCCCAACCGTCCAGACTCACTCCGCTCAGCTCTTATCAGTGGAGAGCTAATGAAACCAAGCACAAACATTATGCTAAGCCTTTTCTCTAACTGGTCGCTCTTCAATATTCACATGCCGCAGAGCAGCAGAATACAGGAAGTGTGACGATGTTGTAAAAACAGTGAGGAGCGCTCTGCTCTGCACCCACTGACATGCAGTCACTTCATTAACAGACCATGTTTTCCTATCTGATTATACACCTGATCCCACCGCAGCTTTCTCCACAGCTGTATATATTTCTCATACACACGTCTAAATGTATGTATAAAGTCATTACTATGGCAATTTTTTTTCTCCACTCCTCCTTTCATGGCAGTCAGTCAGATTTCTGCAGAGGGACTTTTTCTATCCTATTTATTCTTTTACTTGTACATTAATTTTATTTGACATCTCTGACAAAACCTTAAAAGTGAAACACGATAAGCGTCACCGTCTTTATTTCTAAAGCTCTCTATTATAAAAATGTAAATTCAGATGCCATTGGCTCTAAATTTCATAACATACAGTTTCTGTGCACGACTGACTTTGTAAGAACGACAGTAGGAAGAAGTAAGAAGATTCAAAATAATATCTAGTATATATTTTTAAAAACATTTGCCTCAGTGAAAAACTACAACTGACTTTCCAGAAGTCTGTTCCAGACAGGGAAAATCAGGGGATTTAATACATTTGTGGAATTAGTCATAGAATATTGTAGAATTTTGTCCATATTCATTTAAAAAAATCAATAACTAGTTTCACCAAATATGTTCACTTTCCTTATATAGGCCATGGAAATTCAGTATTTTACTCACGGAAAGTAATGGAAAGTTGTCATTTTACATTTGACAGTGTGGGAACCCTGTGATCACATCCCAAGTCTGCATTAACCTTCAAACATTCAGACAGGAGAGACGCTGAGAATGCAGATCATCAGATAAATTCCTCCACTGATTACAGATTGATGGATTTAAACTGGAAATCAGAAGGACAGGAAGCAGAGCAGAGGAGGCGGCGTGCTGGAGGATGAGCTATGGATGATGAGGACCCTGCTGGCAGCAAAATGACAGCAGCTGCAGTCATTTAACAAAACAGCAGCCATCCAACTGCAGAGCCAATGTAAAAGTCAGAGGAATCAACACAGGAAACACTATAGTCAATTCAGTTCCTGACTCATGACACTTGGAGGGAAGTTTGACTTTATTGAACCAAAAGCTGAAGCTGCTGAACTGTAGTGTTAGCGAACCTTTTCATGTGGCCAGCAGCTTGAAACGTCACTTTCCTGCTGCTGGACCACAATCCTTTCATGGCGGAGGAACAAAACCTTCACATTGTGGCTGTCCACAACTTAAAATCTGTTTCAGACTGTGAAACTCTGCTGGCGTCTTGTGGCAATTTTATATTCTGTCTCCGAACCCGACACCCAAACATCAACCAGGATGTGAAGGTTTGCTTTTCAGATGCGTGTCAGAGTAGTAGGCTAGAACAGGACAGTTTCGGGTTCATAAAACTCTCTATCATCATCATTTTCAGAGTTCAGTGCAGAGGTGTGCACATCACAGACGCTGCTGCCTGGCCAGCGACACGGTGCTGTCCTGTCTCTGTGGATTCATTTATTTGCTGTATCATCTGTTCTCTTGTTTTTGTCCATGTTACTGCTGACTGTCTGTTCTGGTAGCTCCTGCACACCAGCTGTCCCTGACTTCGCCCACTCAAGCTCAAGCTTTCTTCCATTTTTTTTTTTTTTTTTTTGTGTTGGGGGGTCTTTCCTGTTTCACTGTAGAGGCTCTGAGGCTGGAGGTGCTGGGTATAGCAGGCTGTGTAAGACAGGTAGGCCTGCTGTGTCCTTCCCACTGTGTGTCCTGTGTTTCTGCTTCTTGTTCAACAACCCTGTAGAACAGACAGTGAGGTTGTTTATTCTCCCGGGCATTGTGCAGTGTGTATATATACAGTGGAGATGAACCATACAAATGTTTGTATTTCAGAATTTCTTCTGCAAGCCTCTCCAGATCTCTCCATCGTGATCTTGACAGCAGTCTACAGTTGACGACTGATGACAGTTAACCGCCCCTCACGTCATGGACACCTGCTACGATTTGCCAATCAGCGCGACCTTGTGTACGTTTGACATGAAGTTGAGATATTTGGGCAGGTACCTGACACCTACACAGAGATCATTTTAACCACAAATATGCTTCAAACAGCATCAGGTCACATGCAGGGATGACATTTTTGTCTTTTCCTGCACATGCTCATGTGTCATTCAGAAATGCAAATAAGGGTTTACGTGGCCCAGAGATTGGGTTTCTCCAGCAGAAATCTACCTGTGTTAACCAGGTTTCTCTTAATCCCCTACACCCTGATTCAGCTAACATATGAGAACAATAACCCAATTGCTGTGATGCATAAAAGCCCTGATTGTTGTTAACTCTATGTAGGCTCATTTTTTGCAAACTCTTTGGAGACATGTATGTGATCAAGGGCTGTATAAATAAATGAACTTGGAACTTGCAATTATAAATATTAATTTGTATAAATAATAAGTATTACAAAGCCAAGATGATTCAGTCTTGCGCCTGCTTGTTTTAAGTTTCCTCCATGGAGGAAGAAGCAGAAGTTATGAATGATAAATGTGTCTAAAGTTCACCTGTGAGAAAAAAAATTCAGGGAGTGAGCATTACTCACCTCCATGAGTAATGCTCACTAAGACATCATCCATTCAGCCTTTTATAAATGTGCACCTGAAGGAAAAGAAACATGTTTTCCAACAATGCTGAAGGCTCCCAGGAGACTCTGTGTCTTATTAATAAACCTCTGCAGTGACAGCAAAGCCACACGCAAAATCTGCAAACCTAATTCATAAATTTCCCACAGCTGTGAGTACTGTGAACGTGTTCAGTTACTTCAGCCAACATGCTAATGAAGCTTTACATCCTCAATGCCACACCGCTCTGTGTTAATTTGGTGCAGAGCAAACATATGTCAGGCCAGCAGAGGAAACCCAAGCTCGCTCCTGCAAAAATCTTAGGAAAACACCTCAAACTCAGACTCTCCTCCTGCTGTAGTCTCTCTGCTGGCCACGAGGAGCTGAATCATATCAGACAGAAAGTTTTTTTTACAGCCACAATCAGAGCAGTAATGAATTAGGTACTTTAAACAGTGAAGGGTTTAGGCGACCAGAAATAAATCCGTGCAGTTCCAAGCTTGATTTGCCTCCCTCTGCCAGTCTGCTACAAGAAAAATGCAGGATCAGTGTAGTCCCACCACGGTGTCATTTCGGCAAATGGATTTTCTGTGTTTATTGTGTTTTGAAATAAAAACAGCTCTATGACACGACATTGTCAGTGAAACAATGCGACTGCTGCTTGGTAAATCTAAATTGCTAGACTTGTTTACATGGCACAAAAGTAAAAACTCCTCTTCTGAAATTTTATTTATCCTCAACAGCATAAAGCAGCTCATCTCTGGCTCTTTCAAATCACATTTTTTCACAATAACCCGAGGTGTTTATAGTCGGGTGACCAGGTCTTTAAAAACACAGACCATGACACTGTAGTAGGTGCCATGTAGCCAATGTGTACGCACACATTCATGGTCATGTGTGCATGTAATGCTGTCATGCATGAGTCATGTATGGATCCACTGCAAGGTGTCTTCCTGAGCGACCTGCCTCAGATCGCCATCACCAGGAATTACTGCACCAAAGAAACAAGCTGCACTGCTGCTACCTGCCTGTATCCATTTCTTATGTTTGGATGTCTTCAGGTCGTCCTTGACTTCAGCTTTTCCTTTGGGAATGATCAAAAACGTGGATTTTCGAGTCACTGCAGAGGCCCTGCTTGTATTATTCAGCACTGTGCGAAGTAAAAGGAATGCTTGCTGTAGCTCTTTGTTAAAAATGTGCTTTCTTTTCGGCATTGCAGATAATGGTCTGAAAAAACGTATTCTCATCCTCATGTCAGACCTGCAGCTGCATTGTTTTTCTTGAGTTTACCAGCAGACCCACAGCCTCATCTTGGGAATCATTGTTATGACAACCAGACCAGACAGAGCTGATTGACAGGTCTACCAACTAATTAGCTAATGTTACACAGGCAGATATTGATTTTCTTCAATATGTGACTGGTGGATGATGTGTGGCGGTGCTGAACCTGCTGAAACTGGGACATTTTTGTGTATTTCTAAAATTTTTTGGGACACCAGGAGACACAGCTTGAAATCAGGACTGTCCCTGTCAAACCAGGATGTCTGGTCTTGTCAGTTTATAGCCCAAAAAACAGTCGCTGCTTAAAGTCCCTAAAAACTATAAAGCCAGAACACGTGTGAGTTATTCAACATTTCCCAAAGTTAATTATTGCCCTGGGACACTGTATCAACTGATACATCAATAATTTAAATTATTTTCTTTAGTTGCCATTATCTTCTACAATCTACTGTGATATTTTAGCATTGCAGTGTATTTTTATGAATCATTTTTACAATATGCAAATCCTGTGACGTTATTCATCAGTCTTCTTCAGTGGTATTTATGCCAGTGTCTTCGCCCCCCTTCGGCTCTGTCTAAGCTCGGTAAATCTGAAAATGGCATATTTGTCTTTTCCTTTTCGTTTACACCACACTGCTTTAGAACATGTGATGTATTCTGTTGATGTTCAATAAAAAACAATTGTTCACCAAAAAAAAACCAAAACAAAAAAAAAACAGTAAGGTCAGGATCTGATCAGGCCCTGAAAGGCAGCATTCACACCTGACGTGTAATGTGTCCTGGTGTGATTTGATGTGACGAGTTGTGTTGAAATGGCAGGTGTGACCACGGCCAAATACAGTGGCATCAGCTCATTTGGGTTGTTTGCTCCTTCCCCATGGTCTACATGATGTTTCTGCCGTTCATAGTGTTGCATCTGCATTAGCTGCAAAGAGCAGCTGTCATGAAGTGTCAGCGGGTCAAAATCAAGAAACAAAATGCATGAAAGCAGCCAAACAAGAATTCTGTGGGAGAAGTTGCTTTGAAAATGTAAGGTAATGCAGTGCATGATGTGTGGGCCAAATTATTTTGAAGGCTGCTTATTAAGACATTAGCAGCAATTAAAGAACACAATGAACAAGCTGCAGAGCTCAGAAATAATTAACGGAAAAGAATGTCATTGTATTTGACCTTAATGTGAATAACTGCTTAACTTCCTAATCCTCACAAACACTGAAGTGTCTGCTGTGCCTCATTAGCAGAAGCTTTTCCAAAAGCAGGTCTGTTCACCGTGTCACATGCTCAGCTGTGGACCCTGTTGCTTGTTATTAGGCAAATCATCAAGTCTGAAAAGTGTGAAAAGTAACGCCAGAGTCTGATGGAAGTCAGTCCAAAGTGATGTCTTCAAATTGCTTCCTTAGTCTGAGCAGCAGCCAAGGAAAAAAATAAAAATATTAATTTTATATTGATATAAACAGAGAAAATGAAGACAATTTTAGCATTTTAGTCTAGACAGAAAACTAAGTTGAACTGCTTTTTTATGTTGGTTACTGCCTGAGTGTCGATTAATGACCATCACAGGGCACATCCATTTTCACACCCACATTTCAACACTAGACCAGTGTATTTTTAGCCATTTTCATCCACTTTGGGTGAGGTGGGGTGATTTGATAATAGCCATTTTTAGGGGATGAGTGTTGGTGTGGAGAGAATGCCAAAACACTGGAAAAGAGGATGTTTTTTCCAAGTATGTTACACCTTTTCTCTCTCCAGCAGACAGAGTTGGGTCTGCATTACTCTGCCTGTCACAATGTTTTTTTTTTTAACGAGACAGACCACGTTAACTCTTTGCAGCTCTCTGCCAGCGTCTCTCCGTCCTGATCCGTTGAGGCCCAGTCACCACAGCAGCTCATCACACTAATTAGTTCCTCGTCTCTGTTCGTTAATGAAATGAGGGTGGCAGAGCTGTTTTCTATCTCCAATCATGGGTTCAGATTTGGAGGTTCACACTGATTGGGCTGCAGAGATATGCCCTCAGCCTGCTCTCGGGAGAGAACACGAGAACAGAGACACTAAAACTGTTATTTTCTTCATGTCAGAGGTTTAATAAGCTCCAAATAAGCAGCATTGGACTGAAGCCATGCTCTCTTCAGCTGCAGTGAGTCACCAGGACATCCGACTGACTCACAATTAGCAAACCTACTGAAGCTGCGCTCTGGTGCATGAACAGGGTCCCCAATCAATTCATTAATTAAGTAAAAAAGTGAAATTCCCTGAATTTTCCATGAGGTTCCATGACTAAAATGTTGAATTTCCGCAACATATTTAAACAAAAGATGACATTTTTTTTCTTGATTAAAGTTTTAACAATGAAGAAAGTAAGGAAGTGCAGGCCGCACACATAAAGGAAAGCTGCACACTTCAACTCCTTTTAATCCAGTCTTCTTTTATTTATTTAGTTTACTTGATCAAAATTTTAAACACTTCACATTCAGAGGTCTTTATGATTTATTATTCTGTTTTATTCTGCAGGGGAAGCAAACATAACCTAAATGCAATGGAAAATTGTGATGCATTAACTATTTTTTTTTTAATTAGCACAATTAAGACAGCTCGAAACACCACCTCAGTTTTTTTTAAATTGGTGTGCGTACCTCGAGAGAAAGGGATAAGATAACATATGAAATGAATTTAAATCATTTGATTAAAGGTAAAACCAGCAAGTTTAACTACAGTCGTGATGTCAGCTAATCCTACTTTGCTGCATTATTGTCCACAAATTTGTCAAACAATGTTATGGCAAATCTACCAACGTACCAGTTGGGATCAGCTGCCCCTTTTGTAGAAATACAAAATGCAGAAGGTTATTTTGAGAAATCTACTGTGACATCAGAACATGTTTTCTGTTGGTCGTTCATCAGCCTCGACCTGCTGACACTGTGACAGCCGGAAATACAGCAACATTCAATAAACTAAAGGCTCAAGTTGCTTCTGCCTTTCTTCTATTCCATTTCTGTTTTCAACCCCAGAAAAAAAAGAATTGTCAATTTAACATCTACATCATGAAATACGCCGTGTGCCAACTGGTCGGGGTCAAACGTGTAGCGCGACACATCAACACTGCCTGACATGGTGACCGTGAGGTGGACAGAAACATCCTGCAGCCTGATCCCAACTTTAGCCGTCACTTTATCCTGTGAGCTGACAGAGGACCGGCGATCAATGATGCAAAGTTGTGGAAAGAATCTGAAACTTTGATGTGAACGTGAACAGAGCAGGACGGAGATCAAAGGTTTTGGTCACAGATCACACGGCTTGCTTTGATTTCCTCTCCGGCCCCTAAAGCTGCTGTCAGGTCCCTCAGCAGGAGACGAGCTCTGCAGGTCGGCCCACAGGGAGCGAAAACAACACGAGACTTCCACGCTCCATTCAGACCACTGAGCGGGGAGACGAGGCCCAGCAGCCACAAACAGCATCTGAAGCAGCAGCAGAATGAAGCTGAGCTCTGTGAAATGGCATTACATCAGCCAGGAGGATTCATTTAATCGTGGCTGTCTCCATTTTCTCAGAGTTGTTTGATGTGTCACAAACACATCCCTGCCATTAAATTACATCCCACCAGGATGTAATTAATGGCAGGAAGTGGATGCACGAGCAGAAATGACTGAGGTAAAGACTTGTGGAAAAAAAACATAGGACATAATAAATTCAGATGCATACTCTTAATCTCCTTAGGGTGACCCTGACGACATTCCAGCCAAACCATTGATTTTTATTGTAAAACACAGTGAGATGAACAGTTGGCTTTTCTTTATTATGCTCCTGGATATAAATAAAAAAGCCAATACATGGGAGCTTGTAGGTGCCAAAGCTGGCACATCAGGTAAGCAACAGCTCTAAAATAGGGCCGTGATTGTTAACTGTTACTATGGCAACCAACACTCGCGGAAAGCGGGCTTTCATTTCTGCATGTGGAGCAATCAGGATTCTTCCTCAGGCGTGGACTGTTGTCTTTCTCATGTTCTTTGTGATGCCTACATGTGATGCTAATCTGATGCTAATCACGGTCCCACTGAGCGGCACTCGATAAACACACGAGTGGAACTGGCTGCTCCCACATTACAGGAAGTATATGGCATATTATATAACACCTCACTGCCAAACTACAGCTCCAGAACCAAGAACAGAGTGTGGATTAAGATCCTGCAAGTCTACTTACCAACTGATGCCGCATCCGGAAGCCCCGAGGACTCATTGGGAGAATGACACATCACGCCCAGAGCAGCCTTTAGTATTGAATCTGATGGAAAAACGAACAGCTGTGTGTCTTAATGGACTGCCTTCCTGTGGCTTCAGGCACACAGTCCATCAGACTGTAAGGACGCTTCTTTGTTGACTTTCACAGGAAGTCGTTTTCACTCAAAGTCACAAGAACTGATTTGGTCTTGTCAGATTTGATAATCACCTCTGCTCCTCTGTTCACAGATGAGTGAAACCCGTGTTTGCCCCTTTATTCTGCTGCTGCTGTCAGTGTAAGGGTTTTCAAAGTGAGGTGCAGGGACCCCTCTGCAGTCCTTGATGGGCTTTCGAGGGAAACTCAGCAAAATTTAATTTGTTTAATTTAACTTCAGTTAATTCACTAGAAATTGTTACGATGCAAAAAATATGAGTGATTGTTTTAACATGTTTTAATTTCACCATTTTTAATCTATTTGTCAGTGTTCAACTGCTATCTAAACAACTTCATACTGACACAAACCAAAATATATTTTCATATCAGGGTCTCGAGAGGAAAAAAAAAATCTGTTTAAATCGATGTCCTTGGCAGAAACAAACTCAGCCTGGGAGTCCAGAACATGAAAAAGTGTGAAAACCTCAACAATGTTAGAAGGAATGAAATCAAACTGCCACTTACTGCAGCTAAAATGTGAAACACCGGGCGACAGGCCGTCTCCTGCGGCTTTTGGAAATGGCAGACTTTGCTTAGTAAAAGTATTTCAACAGTTTTGTCATTCATTTTGAGAGTTTTTACAGCAGGAGAGAACATTCTTTCATCTTTACTAGTTAAACAGGGAACGCTGAAAATATGTGGAACCCGTGAGGCTGAAATGAAATTGACACAAATCAGATGCTTTGTGTGAGTGTGAGTCGACCTCTTTTCTCTTCAAAAGGCTTAAATTGAGCTCAGGCTGCGAAAAATGAATCGTGTGCCAGTGACTTAGAAAAAGAATTAATTTTATGAAACAATAAATCAAGATTTTGAGAGCATGCTTCCTTAATTTGATGTATTTCATGTTGAAACAGGATACTGAGGTGGCACATAACATAAAGAGGAATCATTCAAAAGTGCAAACCCATGGGATATCAGTTAGAGAAATACTTTTATTGGAAGTTTTATTTGATGGGGAAAGAAAGTTTTTCAAAGATATGTGATGTTTTATTGGTTGGAACAGTATGAGGTCACATTTAAAGGAAGGAAGGAAGGAAGTAAAAATAGAGATATTTTGATATAAAAATACAAGAAG
>OMKZ01044739.1:8133-21514 GCA_900302535.1 Neoniphon sammara | reverse complement strand
CAAAAAAGTCTGCTTGGAGTTTGCAAAACAGCACCTGAAGGACTCTCAGACTGTGAGAAACAAGATTCTCTGGTCTGATGAAACCAAGATTGAACTGTTTGGCCTCAATTCTAAACATTATGTCTGGAGGAAACCAGGCACCGCTCATCACCTGCTCAATACCATCCCAACAGTGAAGCATGGTGGTGGCAGCATCATGCTGTGGGGGTGTTTTTCAGCAGCAGGGACTGGGAGACTGGTCATGGTTGAGGGAAAGCTGAACGGAGCAAAGTACAGAGATATCCTCAATGAAAACCTGTTCCACAGCACTCAGGACCTCAGACTGGGCCGAAGGTTCACCTTCCAACATGACAATGACCCGGAGCACACAGCCAAGACAACACAGGAGTGGCTTAGGGACAACTCTGTGAATGTCCTAGAGTGGCCCAGCCAGAGTCCTGACTTGAACCCTATCAAACATCTCTGGAGAGACCTGAAAATGGCTGCCCACCAACAGTCCCCATCCAACCTGACCGAGCTTGAGAGGATTTGCAAAGAAGAATGACAAAAAAATCCCCCAATCCAGGTGTGCAAAGCTTGTTGCATCATACCCAAAAAGACTCGAGGCTGTAATTCCTGCCAAAGGTGCTGAGTAAAGGGTCAATGTGATATTTCATTGTTTTTTTAATAAATTTACAAAAATTTCTAAAATTCTGTTTTCACTTTGTCATTATGGGGCACTGAGTGTAGATTAATGAGAGAAGAAGTTAATTTAAACGATTGTAGCCTCAGGCTGCAACATAATAAAAGTGAAAAAAAAGTGAAGGGGGTCTGAATACTTTCTGAATGCACTGTAAATATCCCTTATGTACCAGCATTGGGCCGAAACTGTGACCTTAACCTTTGACCTACACTTTTGACCGTTTCTTCTCAAAATCGAATAACTTCTTTTTTCTTAAATCTCTGCGTCAGTTTCAATGGTGTATATCATGAAAGGCTTCATGATCTTGAGGTCAACCTTTCAAGCTCACAGAAGGTCAAAGGTCAAGTGACCAATGGAAAGGTCATATATGACTTATATATTACTGCTTAATAGTAACTGTGTGCGTATATCTTACCAATTCACTGATGCGGCCATTATAAATATTCCTTATGTTATAGCAGTGGGCATTTTAAAAAGATGAGAGAAAAAGAGAGAGTGTGAGCGAGCTGAGAGCACCAGCAAGAGAGACAGAGAGAGAGAGAGAGAGAAAGAGAGAGAGAGAGAAAGAGAGAGAGACAGAGAGCGAGAGAGAGAGAGAGAACACGCTAAACTCTTCATGCTACTTGGAACCCTAAAGAAATCAAAAATCTCCCACAATAGATTGTGATACCTAGTCAAATGCATTAGCAAGGTGTAGGAACACCACATGAAGATCCTTTCTCTCTTTCTCACTAAAAATAGTGGCAAATCAAGCTTGTGTGCTCTAAGCGCCCAGGAAAGCCTGATATAGGTCCACGTAGCCAATGTATCAGTAGGTAACACTCTACAATGAGACCTAGAAAACTGTGGGGTTCATGATGAATTTAATAGTAAGTTATTTTAAATATTTATAATTGAGGAGTTAACCTAATTTTGAGGTCAACTGTTTCTACAAAGGGATTGTAAAAACTAAAATGTGTCTAAAATAACCCAGCTTGAAAAAAAATAATGACCTGCCGGATTTCTTGTAAAGACCTTTATTTGCAGATGTTGCAAATTAAATTACTAACATCACAGTAGGTAGAATCAAAGCTCGCTGTAAACAGCACCACAGGAGCTAGCCAACCTATTTGGCTTTGTGTGTATGTGTGTATGTGTATGTGTGCGTGTGTGTGCTTTTAACAGCTGTTAGTAATACCAAATGAGTTACCAAGACCTCTAGCAAATGCAGCACAAAAGTGTGAAAGATTCATTGTGTATGTGTTTCCAGTAGAGCTAGCATGGTTCCTGTCTACCCAGCTGTCTGTCACAAGTTCACAAATGAAAATAAATAGAAAATAAATAACAAATTGCTTTTTGTACTTGTCACTATTCATGCAGTGGAGGATTTTGTATTTTTGTACATTTTGTGCATGACTGTCTGTGTGTGTCTTACCAGGCTACAGTTGCTGGCATACTCTGCAGGATTGACTACACTGAGTTGGTACAGCATCTTACAGACAATGATGACACACACCCAGATGGTGGACAGACAAGAAGCCATGGGCCTGAAGCGACCATACGGCATTGCCAGAGACCACAAAACCACCAGGACCAGGTTCATCACTGATGGCTGTGGCAAAACAGGGGGAGATGAAAAGAGAGAACAGAATTAACCACCCAATGCTCCCATAAAAAAAGCTAAACAAATTCAAGAGTGGTTTAATGAAAAACAGGATGACAGCAAGCTTATTCCACAGCCTCAGCCAGCAGATCTAAACATCACTGAACCTTTATGGGAAGTAGATTTTATGTCCTTCATTTGTCTACAAGACTTCTACCAGAATGGAGTATTTCCCCCTTCTCAAAGATTAAGGAAGACTGGAATTTTTGCTTTGACACACAACAAAGAAAGGAAAGACTGAGAGAAAGCCAGGGGAATGAAACGGACTTATGGTCCCTGGCTGGATTAAGCCCAGGATATCACAGATAAACATTATGTGCCTTAGCCACCTGAAACACAAAGATGTCTCAAGGTCCAGTTTACTACACAGTTCAGGGCTTGACAACAGCAGGACGAGGAAGATCTAAGCTGTTCTGAAAACAAAGAATTGCCATAGCCTACTCATATTCTCCCTATTAGATATTAAATGTTTTCTTTATTTTGGCTATCACTTATAGGTCAAAATAAGTTGGCATGAATCAGTGCTGGATGACCTTACAGCCAAACTCACACTGTTTCACAGTTGGAAATATTAATAAAATCAAAGCAACTACAAGGAACTTTCAGTTTGTGTTGATTTTAGTGGCTCCTGCGGGAAAAAAGCGACAGTGTTTTGCCCGGAATGGGGATTTCCCATGAGAACCACCGCCTCCTGCCGTGAAGATCTTTGCTAGCGCGTGCATTTGTTTTGGAAAGGAGTGAAAGAAAGAGGCAACTTATTTTTATCACAGTTTTTCTGTTTTAAACACAGCTGTCTAAAGGATGCGTAGCGATGAGGTAATGTATCGATTTGTGGCTGTGTAAAATTAATAACTGTAATATAACTGGAGACTTTCAGGCAAATGCGTCTGTGGTCGTCCTAGTTATGACAGCTGTTGAAAACGGATATTTCTGTAACAACAAGCAACGTTCAAGACGTGGCTGAGACACGTTTCCTCAAACAAGACACCAAATACAAATCATCCTGTTATGATACATTCAGAATGGATAAAAAGTGTGATTAAACTGTGATTAATCATGAGTTAACTATGGACAATCATGCGATTAATCGCGATTAAATATTTTAATCGACTGACAGCCCTAATAAATATACATAAAAGTGGTTCAGTGATAAATGAACTAACCTTATGAAGCTGCACACACCCATGGTGTGCATGAGCTGTAGGATTTTATTCTTCCAAGAGGCAAATGCCCCACCTCTTATACAACTCACCCTACAATATTACCGCCTTACCTCTCCAAGGGCAACCCATACTGTGAAGAAGGCCACCATCTTGAGGATGTGGAGCTCCAGCAGCCTCCAGAGAAACACCTGAACCTTGGTAAGAATGTCCGAGAACCTTCTGGAAAGAACCAGCAATCTGTCCATCACTAGACCCCACTTACTAGGCATCAGCTCTACTGAGGAAAGTAAGAGGGGATAAAAAGAGAGAGAATCGGGGGGAGGGGGAGAGGGAGAAGGAGAAGGGTCAATGTAGCCAGTACATGTTCAGTCTAGTCAAGCGCAGGTGCTTGTGCATGAGGCATTTTCTAGAAGTGGTTTATTTAGCAAATTTTCAGTGAAAATACAACAGTTTGCGATGTACTGATCATACGAAGACTAAACAGTTGGATTATGCAGCATGGACAGTTTGAGAATTTGAACTGGATGTTTTTATATTCTGTTTGCTGCTGCTTTTTGAAGTCACCAGTCTTTGGAACTTTTGTTCTCCATGAAGCATGCAATTAAATTTTTTTTGTTTTGGACATTCAGGACAACTCAGGGTGTATAAGTGATACGAAATATATATTGTAGTTTTTGGGTGAAGTATTCTTTTAACTACACATATTGTATGTAAACTCTGGGTGTCATACTCACTGTGTGAGTGTGCACCACACGCTCTCTTGTTTGGTCTGGAAACCTTTTCTAGATCACAGACAATAAGCTATAATTTTATATTTTATAAAACTCTTATAGCATGAACTCCAATGCTGGGATAGTGTGCTTTTTTTTAAACTTTTTTTTGTCCTTTTCCTTCTTTTGGGGAAAAATAACTAACTAACTAAATAAATAAAAAAATACTATTACAATATGGTTTTAGATCAATCGGGATTCACACAACACCATAGGACAGACACTGCCCTCCTTAAGGTGGCAAATGACTTGCGATAACTGCTGTTTCTGACATAAGCTCCATTCTTGTCCTTTCAGACCTTACAGCTGCTGCTTTTGACACAATTGACCACAAAATTATAACTGGTCTTTCTCTGTCTTGGCCTTGGCTGAAATTAACTGTTGCATCCCTCAGGGGTCAGTACTTGGTCCAGTTTTATTTTCTATTTATATATTACCCTTTGGCCATGTAATTCACAGACACATATCTCCTTTATGCTGATGATACACAGCTTTACCTCTTAAAACCTCTTAAGGTTCTTATCATCGGCCCTGAGTCTGTTTCTGACCAGATCAAGTATGTATGCCTGTTGCCTCCAACACAAAAGCATCAGCAAGAAATCTTAGTGTGATCTTTTATTGTAATTTCAATTTCAACATATAAAAAAATGATGATAAGCTCCTCCTCTGCCCTCCACTTCACCTGTTCTCACCTCCACCAGTTGTTTTTTCTTTTTCTTTTTTTTTTTTGACTGCAAATATGGACAATTATGGCCAACTATACATATTGTCCAACTACACATCTCTAAAATCACAAAACCCTGGTTTATGTGTTAGGCTTGTCTGTTTTGCTTTGACGTGAATCTCTCAAGATAGAAAAAAAAATATTTCAATACATTTTTTATGCATTTTAATGCACATGTGGCGATGGTTGAATAATCACATCAACAAAACCGCTCTGTGTCATTACCTCACACAGAGAATAATGAAATCATAAAATTTTCATTGCATTTCCTGCAGCTCTACACAATTTAATATAATACTTTCTTGAACACAAGCAAACAAGCAAGCAAAGTCAACAGCCTAATTTAGAATATAACCAGTGTTGATAAAAACATATAGATCGCTTAGCTTTGATACATTTTATATCCTGACTATTTTGAAAGCAAAATCATGGTTTGGAAATTAACAACTAGCAAATATGTTGTTTATTGTGTTTACATGAGAGGAAAAAGTGAGCACAAAGGCATTTAGAGCAATGGAGAGATGGAGCTTTACCTTATGTTCTCTCTCTCTCTTTCATCAGTCATCATGAAAATGACAAACATTACAAACCTAAAAAAATAATTTCTTTTCTGTTTTATTTTTGTTACCTTCATCCTCAGATTCATCATCTATGTCAGTCACTAGGTCCTCTTCCTCTTCTTCAAACTCTGCACCCATATTACCGGGACATCCAATCCGCTCAGTCTTATGGCTGCTCTTCTTCCTATGAGGGGGCAGATTTTATCATAATTTATTTCACATGAAAAAATATATATAATTCTGAACAATAACAAACTATATTGCAACAAAAATGATGAGAATAAATAACAAATATTAAAAAGTAATATTACAAAAAACAAAATTACAAAATACATAAAAATATTAAAAAGTAATATTACAAAAAACAAAATTACAAAATATATAAAAATATTGATTTGTAGTACAAAATATTACAAAATCTCAAACATTTTAATAATACAATAAAATGGAAAACAAATACAAGGGGAAAAAAAGACAAAACATGAATTTTTGAGAACAACAAAACCAGATGAAGGGGCATGCAGTTCTGTTGGCAAAGTGCAGAATAAAAGCATTGATAAAAATGAATTAAAAGTAATAACATTGTCACAGGTATCAAAAGTTTCCTTTAACTTTTATTTCAGTTAGAGAGAACAATAGTTGTGGAATGTTTCTATGTGTCGTGCTGTTGAATTTGCTACAGTATGTTGAGTTTATGTATGGTTATGAGTGTTTACTGTAAGTCTAATACGTATGGCTTTCTATCTGTGTATAGGTATAACATGCTATAACATGTTACAGTTTGTTATATGCATGTTATGTGTATGTGTCTTTACCTGTGAATGGGTGTTACATGCTCCAGATCTGTGATTCTCATAAAAGGCTTGTGGAAGTAGTGTAGCTGGAGAATACATGCCAGCAGGAAGAAGCCAGGGATCAAAATACTGGTGAAGAGCTCAGATAGAGCAAACATCTCCAGACCAATATCTGCCAGCCTGAGGAGAAAGGAGGGAAGTGGGGTTGGAGTTACATGGCGGTGCACATTCTCTCCATGTTATCTACATACATTTAGAGAGAACAGCGAAGCTACACATGCAGCATACTGAAGCAACTGCTACAGTAATAACTTCTGGGTAATGTAACAACTTGTTAAAATGTAATAATAAGTCCCTGAATTCTCTGAACATGTAATTAAACCTGTTTATGTAATAAATTTCAATTTAATGTCCTAATATAACATTATTATATTAACTGGTGAATATAACTTCATAAAGGCTGTAGCTGATTTTGTAATGATGCACAAATGCTTACTAATATAACTGGTAAGACATTTTTACATTATCATTGAAAAATATGCTACATCCCTTACTGCTACTTAACTTAATAATGTGGTGTCATTATCTATTATCCATTATCCAGAAATTAGTTGCATTGAAGCTGCTGTCAGCAAATTTCTTTCAATACAATTTTATCATATGTGGTGAAGTCAAGTCAAGTCAATTTTATTTATATAGTGCCAAATCATAACAGAAGTTATCTTAGGGCACTTTTCATATTGAGCAGATCTAGACCTTACTCTTACTCTCTACAATAGTGCCCCTTATATCAACAGTCAATCAAGTATTTATAGAGTAAATGTAATGTATTACTATGTATTACAGTGCGGAGCGCAGGTGCATTCATGTGGGAATATGGAAGTTCTACAGTTGAGAAAATGCAGTTCCGAAGGAAAAGGTTGTCTGATGGCAATGTAAAGCGGTGAGGATATTCTAAATATAGCGTACACTTACATTGATATTGATTTTTTTTAGGTGGGCCTTTTTTGAGATGGCTAAAATATGTTTTGTTGCTGCCCCCTCCACAGCAGTACATTGCTTAGCTTCTGTGCTGGTACTCCTGCCTGCTTCTTCAAATTGAGGGCTGCATCTACTTGACGTAATACACTGACTATGTATAAGTACCTCATACAAACCCACCTCAACAAACCCCAACTAACCCTTTAAGTTCACCGGGAAGGGAGGGTGTAATTGTTGCCATTCAAATTTTTACTGAAATTCCTCCCATTCATCAAACATTTTCAACCCGTTTATCGGGACATTTCATTATATTTTAGCAAGTTATTACTTATTCCATTGAATATTAAAGAACCAGCATTATGAATACCCGTTCAAAAGCATGACAAAAATGACAGCACATCATGATGACTAACAAGTATAGGACAGTAGCTTGACCAACTGAAGTAAGACTACCAAGATACACTTCTCCTGCAAAGACATAAGATGCATGTTGTGGCTTTAAATTAGCATGTTTCTCACTGTAAAATTAAGTCAAAGCAGATTTTTTTTTTTACTTATAATTTTTTAATTAAATAAAAATGAAAAGGTGGAGTTATTTGAGTCCATCAAACTTAGTTAATATTCTTCACCTGAGTAAATTCTGCTGCTGCTATTTGCACATACCTTGTCACCGTATATTTTTTCATTCATCTTTTTTCATCCACTTATTTCTACGTAACATGTTTTAGTGTTGAAACTGTCAACTGTGTATGTTTATATTACACACCCATTGTTCCGTTCTTATCTATATTCTGCTTTGCAGTGTCCTACTACTACTGACCAACATGGCCATCTTTGGGCCCCACCTGCCAGCGGGGGAAAAACATAGCCCTAACAACTGGCCATCAAAAGCCCATATAGGTTTACCCCTCTTTATGTCATGTTTAAACTTGTGTCAAGTTTATTTCCATTTTAGGTCAGGTTTAAATGAGTTTAATGACTGAACGTACTGTTCTTCTGTAAAACCAGTCAAGTTCCTCCAGTAGCCAGGGAAGTCTTCAAACTGGTAGGTGTAGACGGAGATCAACACCAACATGGTATAAGCCACAACCAGCCACCAGAACACCTTCAGCAATCTCCTCCAGAGAGAGTAGTAGACCTAAGGAATATAAATAAATTACACAGAAGAGTGTCATGAGAGATTTCTGTTTAAACATTTGTGGGACTGACTAATGTAATTAGCAAGCTCTTCTTTAAAGGAATACTCCAATGTTTTGGGCAAAATACCCTTCTTCCGACTTACCCAGACTGAGACAAGATGTTTGATACCATCTTCACCTCTGTATGTCCAATAGTTCGGTTCCTATGGTTAGCATTTTGTGTTCGCATAGCATAAAGACTTTAAGTCTACACGAGTCATTAGCCTAGTCAAAGTGAAAAAATAAACCTTATAGCAACTCCGAAGCTGTCTATATTTCAATTCCTATGGGATCTTCATCAGAATCAGATTCTGATTAACATCCCATAGGGATTGAAACGTCAATCATCAATAAATTCTGGGAGTTATTTACTTTAATGCGCACCTTGAGCTATTTATTTCAATGTGCTGACTTTTTTTCATTGTTTGCTTTCTCTGTCTCTCTCTCTGAGTTTCATTGGGATATGCATGCTCCATATTTTCTGTTTGCTTATTTACACAATGTATTGTATAGTTATACGTTACATATAGTATATAGTTATAGCGGTTATACCATCTATAGTTCCTACCATCTAACCTATCCTTAAACATCTCTCGTTCTTTAAAAAAAAAAAAATCCAAGACGTGTATTTCAAATACACATGATACACTGTGTAAATAAGACAGCTTTGGAGTTTCTTTAAGGTTTATTTTTTCACTTTGATGGATCTAAACTAATGACTCCAGTAAACTTCTTTACGCTAAGCTAATACAGAATTCTATCTATAGGAACTGAACCAGTGGACATACAGAGGTGAAAATGGTATTGAACATCTTGTCTTAATCTGGGTAAGTTGGAAAAAGCTTATTTTACCCAAAACGTTGGAGTATTCCTTTAAAGACACAGCTGAGGATTAAATAAGCTTGGATTCAACAGATGTTGCTATTATCAACAGTAAAACATGCTGTATAGAAGGACGACGAGCAGTATAATACAGAAAGAAAGAGCTTTGAGTTGTATCCAACCCCCTTGTGCATACATGAAAAGCTCCATAGGGTGGGGGTGTATATAGCACCACAACTGTCACATCAAAACCTCATTAGCCTAATTTTTTTCTTTTTTCTTTTGAGTTTGATGGTTTAGATAACGTTCTGGACTGAACTACACTTCCAGCAGATGGAGGTTATATAAATGCGCTTATAATGTTCAGACAATAGTGTTGATCTACTAAAGCAATTATTTCTCTAAACTTTTTGATGTCCTGAATGATTAACTTATGTCTTAATACCAAAATATTAAAATGATAATATTTAGAATACTTTCTGTAGTTGAAGTAATTAAACTAATGAATTATGTGTAAGTATGGAGCAGAAGATAATGAGGTTGTAAATATGTGTTAGACAAAATATATAAAAGTAAGACAGTGTCTGACAGTGCTGCCACAAGCAGTGGCGGAGCTGGCCTGTTGGGCGTCCTGGGCAAACCCTCCCCCCTTATCCATATTTACATTGTTGTCACTTGTGTGTTTGTCTCTCCATCTGACTCAAGCAGCAATACATTACCCATCCTCCAACACTGTCAATCAAGAGTCAAGACTAAACCAATTCACCTTGGTGGTGTGCAGACTGTTTTTAGATTCTTCATAACGATTCTGCACAAACCAGAAAAAATTCAATAATATGGCTGTGAAACAATATACTAACAGTATTATGAACTATGGTTTATTTTATCTTATTTTGTGGTGTAACTGATTTTACTCCTAATGTGCAAAGCTAGAGAGGGCTATTTTCAATAGATTCATCCGCTACACCTGTTTTTTCTTTTTTGTTTGTTTGTTTGTTTTTGTTTTATTTCGGCCCTTGCTCACAATCTTGCAAAACAATGCACATTGAATAAAAAAAATTATATCAAGTCATTTCATCAAAAGGAGCAGCAAATAAAGCAATATTATAGTGACCAAAAAGATGTAGGCTGAAGTATTAGCTTATTTTACCTACCCTTCTTACATTACATACTCTTCTTGGCAACCCTATAGGTTTATACAAAATTATATAAAAGAATAAAACAACCAAAACGTCCCAAGTACAACGCACACACGCACACTGGCATTAATACCTCAGACTTATATTTGTTTATCACCTTATTCTTGAACATGTTTTTAAATTTACAAAGTGTAGTACACATTTTTAATTCCAACTGTTCTACAGATCAATCCCTTTGACTGTTAGATGTCTTAATGTGTTTGATTATGGTTATTAAAAATTAGACTGAATGAATTTGTCCCAGTTCTCTAGAATCAGTGGTATGTATTCATACCTGATAAAGACAGAGGCAGAGCAGGAACAGCAGCATGTAGACTATTTTGTATCCGACAAGCTTGCCAGCGAAGGAGACCATGATGAACATCCCTCCACAGACATATATCCAGTACTTGGCATAACAGCTCATCACCATGCCTCCTAGAACTTTTAGCACTGATTCATTACCAGCACTGTCTCCTAAGGAAGAAGGGGATGGGTGCAGAGAAAGGGAGTTGAAAATGTTATCAAGAAAATTCATAGCAAGAAAGAGAGAATAGCACAGGAACTGGACACACAGCTTTCCAAACAACAACTGCAGGTGATTTTACTGAATAACCAATTAGCCCTGGTGCCCTGGTGATCTCCAGGAGATCATGCATTTGGTCCGGTGTGTCTGTGTGTCTGTTCTTCGGTCCGCAGTTAATCTTGCAAACTACTGGGTTGATCAGCCTCAAATTTTTTTGTGCACAGTTGTGATTGCATGAGGAAGAACCTCTTGTGGTTAAAGTGATTCAAAATCTTTGAGAAACGTTTGTTCTTGGTACTTCCAGTCCCTCACCCCATTTATAGTGTAGCTTGCTCAACCAGGCGCTTTCTCCTTACTGGCTACACCCCTCCCCCTCTATCTCCACAAACTACGGGACCTATCAGCCTAACAGGCTTTTTTTTTTTTTTTTTTTATCCCATTGTGGCCGTGTTTGCTCCGATCGCGGGTGAAAAAATCTAGGACATGCATTGCGTTTTCTGGGTGAGTTTATAAAACACACTGCTGACGACAAAAGTCAACAGAACACAGAGCAGACACACGGGAGAACAACACTGTAAAAAGTGTCATTGCAGTTATATCCACGGACACCACAGATAATCTGCAGACTGGGCGGGCCGGGTCATCAAAATGAACATTGTGATTAATAGTGGATGGGTTGTGGGTGGTCTTGCAGCGATCCCACTGCAGCAGAAACAATATCCACATTAAGAGACACCCTGTGCGCATTTACGCATGACACACAGCCGTGCAACTTCAATGATTATTTTGTTGGGCTGCATGTTCCTGTGCCCGAGACAAAGGCAGGTCTACATGCACTCATGAAGCCAGAGTCAGGTCTACATGCAACTTTAAAAGCCTGATAAGAAAAAGGTGGCAATTTCAAACAAAAGGAACGAGAACAGACTTCCCCCAGCATGCCATGCTCCACTCACACCTAGGTGTGACTTTCCCCCACACTCAACCTCCCAGCTTCCATTGGACACGACCCACTGGAAACCACGTGGGTTAGGGTTAGGTAGGGTGGGAGCTGTGTTTATGTGTTGTTGTTTTTTCCCCTTGAAATCTGTGATGTTCTGAAGTCCCTGCCATAGGTGCCTCAGGTTGTTGGAGGCAAGCTTTGACTCCATCTTGTGACTGTACCCCCTTTTAGCCAGCTTTATTGTTGCTCTTAGCATGTAGCGTGCTTACTTGCATTCTTCTGGTGAGCTGGTATAGGCTGCGGCCCGTACACAGAGAGCTGCATGGACGTCACTGTTTATCCATGGCTTCTAGTTAGGCATGATTTTAACTGTTTTCTGGGGGACTATGTCCTCCGTGCATTCCTTGATGAAGCTGGTGACTGTATCTTTGTAGTCGCTGATGTTGTTGTTTGTGGTCTCAAATGTCTCCCACTCCATGTGATCAAAGGAATGATGGATGATTCACATTTCTGGAGTTATTGAAAATTTGGATGGAAGGGCACCAGATTGTGTAAATAAGACAGCTTTGGGGTTGCTCTAAGGTTTATTTTTTCACTTTGACAGAGCTAGGCTAATGACTCTTATAGATTTCAGGTCGTTATGCTAAGCTAACAGGAAATGCTACCCATAGGAACTGGACCAGTGGACGTACAGAGGTGAAAATGGTGTCAAACATCTTGTCTCAGACTGAGTAAGTCAGAAAAAGGATATTTTGCCCAAAATGTTGGAGTACTCAAGGTAAGTCAAGGTACGTGAAGGTAAGGTTATCTTCACATTTTTTAACCACTGCTGTTACTGTTCCAATGTCAAGTAAGTGACTGTAAGATTTTGAGTATGAATCCAAACAAACATAGTGTTTTTTTTTGTTTGTTTGTTTTTTTACTGCTACCATCTTTTTTACATGAAATCCCATGGACCATTTTGCAGTTGCAAGCACTGGACCTAGCCCTTGAAGAAGCTGAAAAAAGCTTAACTTTTTTAGAAGAAGCACTCTCACATTAACCAATTTTTTTTATATACCAACCAACCAATCACTACAAAGGATGTCAGGGGAGAGCTGACAGGACACTGTCATTGTAAACACACCAAATGGAGATATAGCACAAAATAGTGGTAAAGACTTGTTTTGTTAGTAAGCCAATACCAAGAGTTGTAAGACAAATAAAAGATACTACAACCAACCACAAGGAGGCGGTGTGTTACCAGACTTCGAGATTGTTGGGAATATCCAGCAAGTGGTTTACAATAGTCACAATTACACTGTAATGTTTAGAGGAAATGTAAACAATGTAGCTAACCAGTAAACCACGCACCCCGCACAGGAAGTGTTCTCACCAGCGTTGTTATAAAAAAAAAAAGAAAAAAAAAAAAAAAAAAAAAA
>OMKZ01044727.1:26902-45026 GCA_900302535.1 Neoniphon sammara | reverse complement strand
GGGCCAGGATAGGTCGGCCGAGGCCGTAAACCCCGAGGTCACGGGCACGGCGGCGGTGATTGGGTTTTGGTAAGCTGACAACGGCGGAGGCAACCCTTTTGATAATGGGATCATTATATCCTCATACTGTAGTAATGTGAGGAGATGTTTAATCATCCTGGGCCTAATTCACTGTCACATCTCATTTCATTCACTTTGATACAACTTTATGGCTCATGCGAGGGAAAGTCATTGAACAAAGAATGTATGGTCGCCGCCGATAAACACAGGCGGGATGTTGTGGTGTTTGGCTGATGGCGCTTTGGGGAGATGCGGCGTTCTCGGCGTGGCAGACGACGGTAAATAGAATGAGGCGATAACGCAGGAACATAAATTATGCTGGGGGATTTTTTTTCCCCTTCTTTATTAAGCAGAGATGTAGTTTGACCAAGCGAAAGGAGTTGCAGGGAAACGATGGCCTTCACATGACATTCAAAAAAAATACTTTGATTACATTCTTTTACTTCGGCCTGACATATCCTTCTCTCTTTTAAGGATTTCTGTTTTAGATCTGTCTTTTTTTTCATCTATTAAACAACACTGTAGCTGTGCTGGGAATATTCTGTTTTGGCTAGTTAGTTGCAAAATGACAAAAATACAACATCAATCAACAAAATGGCACTAGAAAGGTAATGTAAAACACAACTCCAAGGTTATATATCTCTTATTCTTACTCTATTTACTGTAGCATAATGCACATATTCTACATATTTACATACATACATATTTGTTTATTATTTATGGTTGATACATATTTTAGTATAGTGTACATATTTTTACATTCCCTAATATATTTTTTATTTCCTATTTCTATTTAGTACAATATTGTATAGTGTACATGATACATACTGTAGTATAGCGTACATATATTATTATGTATTTTTACATATTCTCTAATATATTTCTTATTTCCTATTTCTATTTAATGTTCTACAATGGAAGCAACTGTAACTGACTCAATTTCCCCACGGGGATCAATAAAGTATTCTGATTTCTGATTAAACAGTTTTAATTTGTTTTTATCCATAATTTTCCTTTAATCTTCCCATTTCTTTTAATCCGCTGATGTCTCCCTCTCTGTGCCTGTGAAACCTGGGTGTAAAGCTGCAGAGCCCAGCACTGCTCAACACAACAAGGCCCTATCTCATTAACAATGGCCTCAGCTCGCCAATATATACAACTCATCAACCCAGCATGTGTGTGTGTGTATGTGTGTGTGCATGCGTGCCCGTGAGTGTGTCAGGCTGACTAATTCAGACATCTAGGCGTAGCACTGATCCGGTTGGGCCTCCTTTTAGTGCTGTGTGCCAGTGGTGGAAATGAAAAACCAACAGGCTCGCTGGCCAAGCTATTGGCCTCCAACAGGAAAACCTGGCAGAGAGGGAGAAGTCAATAATGTTGGGATAAACAAATATTCTGAGAGCGCGATAGATCGAGAGACAGAGAAAGAGAAAGATTGAGGAGAGAAAGTAAAGACTCAAGAGAGATAGAAAGATACCGAGAAAGAGAGAGAGAGAGAGAGAGAGAGTGTGTGTGCATGTGTGCGTGTGTGTGTTAAAGAGAGAGAAGGGAGAAACCCAAGACCAGAGTGAGAGAAGCCAACAGTTTTGCCAATAAACAAGCTAGCACAGCACTATTGCAGATTGCCATATAGCTTAAGTATACAGGATAGAAGCATTAGAGCAGGCCCCATCAGACCAATGCAACAAGAGCTGATCATGCATCTGTGTATGTGTGTGTGTGTGTGTGTGTGTGTGAGAGAGAGAGAGGGAGTGTGTATGTATTTGTTGGTAATAAAGAAAGATTGTGCTCTGTTTACTGCAGGTTTATATGAAAGTATGTCTGCTCGTGATCGAATGAGCCTGCGTGTTTCCTCGTACACTCACATTATGGTTGGAGTTTGCGAGTGCTTTGGGGTATGAGAGAGTGCTTCTGTATGCATGTGCATGGTTGTTTACGCGTGTATGTGCATGCAGTGTGTGCATTGTGTGTGCAGTGTGTGTATGTGTATGTATCAGGCAGGCAGTGTTTGGAGTCTATCTAGTCCTAGGGAGAGGACATTACCCTGCGGCTGAGAGTAGCGGCTCACTATCTGAGCCGATTCCTATCTCAAACCCCCCAAGGCCGTTACTATCGCAAAATTGTTGATTCGCTTCGCTTCCCAAAACAACGGACTGTGAATAGAATTGTGATTGAACAGATTTCTTGCTAGCCTGGTTTGGCTGGCCGCAGAAGTGGATGGCTCTTCCACTTAACATAAGAGTGTTTTCTGTTCATTTTCTTCACCAAGGTTTATCCTTCAAATGTGGGGATCTTGACCCGCTCACCGTCCGCTCTTGGCTTGGCTAACTGTTACTTAGCCCAGTATCTTACAAGAGGACAAGCAACAAAATCAGCTCTGTGTCTCCAGTAGACAGTTCTGCCCAGTTGGCATGCTAGCTGAGATGGTTTCAGTGCCAATCCTCTCATCACATATTGGGTAAGGTGACTGACCTCTCTGCTAAGGCAGCTGACCAAACCCCCCAAAAGTCTTTTCAACTCACTTCTTTTAACCTCGCGCAGCCAGCTGTGACCTTGCCAGATCCCTTTCGTTTGTTGTGTGAAACTGTCTGGCCACCCTCCAACCAGAGAACCAATGCAAGCCATCAAACAGTTGGACCAATCAGTGTTCTTTGAGGAACTACAGGCATGGTTTAAGTGATGACAAAACAAGAAATGACAGTGCACCGAATTCCAAAACAGAAATGCGACAAAGTGCCTTTTAAGCGTAAATTTTCCTTACAAAAACAGCAAGAATCGTGTACCGACATGCTAACAAGCTAACGATATGCTGACTGGTAGTGCTTGCTCACTTTCACCATCACGACGATGCTTGTGTTTATTTTGGTTTGGCACTCTCACACTAGGTCATATGGTCCATTTGTCTAATTGGACGAGTTAGCTAATGATAGGCAGATGGTTGATCCAATCACCTGCTATGTACTTTTGTAAATGCCCGTTTCTGTCGCTCCTTTTCCAAATGGTTTGAACCCAGCAGTGCCCAGATTGTGTTTCATAGAGTGAACAATGGAAACACAATCAGAGTATGGCTACAGTGCAGGGGATCAGTGCAAAATTGTATCTACAGACCTTTTTCACAACAGTCATTTTTACATGAAATAGTAGGGCAAGCACAGGTGTTACTAATGACATTAATGAAGGTTCAGTTCTATTTAGGTCTAACAGAGCCAGGGTCCTGCTCACTGGAAAGACTCTGCTACACGTAAATGGAACTGAACCTTAATTAATGTCATTAGTAACACCTGTGTTTACCTGCTGTGAAAAAGGTCTATTAATGACTTTTGGCTTGTCTTTGGAGAGACTGCCTGGTCACTGGGGGGTTCCTGGTTTAATTCCCGGTGCTATCCACAGAGTGAGTTTAACTGCACTGAAAAATGAATAAGAATAGTGTTATGATGACAATAAAAAAAAAAAAAAAGCTACTTGAAAAGACAGGCTCCTGAGTGACTGGGAACAGAAAATGCACACACTATTCAGAGTGGCTCACCACTGTGTTTAACAGTAAAGTACCACTGTCAAAGCCACAGGAACAAAGCTATTCTCCTGAATATGTGTGTGTGTGAGTGTTCAGACTGCTCAGTATGCCACAAGTCAAACAGAGGTAAAGTAAGGGCTTTCAGACTGAATGTAGCAAGCCACTATAGCTGACGAGGCAGAGCTAGGAAAATAAAGACTGAGAGAGAGAGAGAGGAGGGGAGATTCATGCCGCGATAAAGCACCGCTACTCACATCACACCGAGTTCAACCAGACACCAGAAAAGATCTTCTATGTTCCACTGAAAAGAGAGAAGAAAGAGAGGCGGGAGGAAGAGAAAGAAATAGCAACACAGCCAAGGTTCTATATTTGCCTGGGTAAGAACAGGCGTGAAGGGAGGTGTTTGATGGGGAAAAAAAGACAGAAAGTGGAGAGAGGAGGGGGACAAGAGGAAAAGGATGGGAGAGCGAGGAGATGGAGATAGAGATACATCTGCTGAACCAGGGATAAACAGAGAGATAGGCGAAGAAAGGGGTATGTGTTTCATGAAGACAAAACATTGCAGCTGGGAAACTGGAAGAGAGAGAAAGTGAGAGGGGGAGAGCAGGAGGAGGGAGGAAAAACGCAAGAAAGCAGGCTGTTGGTTAGAGGTAGTGATATAGGAAAAGAACTAGAAATTATGGGGTAATGGGCAAAGAGATGAATAGCAAGGGAGAGAGAGAAGTTACCTGCTTTCTCAGACTTTCTGGCCACAATGCGAGTTCATAAATGGAAATGGTTGTGTGCCGAAGGGGCTGTGCCGCTCTGAGCTTAACTCTAGGATCACAGAAGAAACATATCAATTTCGCACGGCAATTTTTTCCCTCTAAATAATTGTCATGCGCTCTCCTTCGCTCTGCACAATCGCTACTTTCCCTTCAATTCCTCCAGTCTTTCCACTTTCCTCTCCCTTCACTCTCAGCCGAGATGCAATGTATGTAAAAATCACGGGAAGCAGCGAAAAATCCATGATCACGAGAGAAATGAAACCTACATTTTATGCTGTGCAGCAACTTCTCAGCCATATTGTTCCAAACCATTAATAAACACAACACTAATGCACTCCCATTCATCTTACTCAGAGCTTGACGTTAACTAATATCAAGCCCGTTGCTGGAACTCCCTCTCACACACCTTCCCGTTTCCAGCGTGAAAAATAATCCATTCTCTCACATTATCCTATTTTCTGTTTTCATCAAAGCCTTTTAGTTTGACAGATCAAAGTGAATGATTTTATAACGCAGAGAGGGGACCTTGTTCATTCATTACAAAGTAAAATCCTGTAACTGAGTCAGGCGACTTCTGCACTAAAACCACCTGCCTCTGCTTCTTCTATGAGAGAACGTCTGACAAAAAGTGTCTAATCCTAACAGCCCTGCACACAACCACTATGCTGTATACTGTAAGATGCAGAATATGAAAAATAACATGACTTGCATTATACCACATTAAGAGCAAACTGCACTTCAAACGTTTTTTTTTTTTTTTTTTCCAAAACTGACACTTGCATGACACTCGAGCAGAGTGCTGGAGGCATGTTAGCATCTATTGAAGGCATCATGCTGCATGCTAATGATTTTTCATGTTCAACTTTAACGGAAATCACAGAAACGAGGACTGTTTACATTTAGCTCACAAAAATGTAGAAAATATGCATTAGGGGTATATCGCAATATTGTTTTGTGATACTGTATCACTATAGATTTTTCATTAATAGTTTGCATGCAAAGATTCTTGGCAGTGGTTCACAACTATGCATTTTCTTATATTAACCACATGAGAAATTAAAAACTGGCATACATACTACAACTGAATGTGAACCTTTAAAGCAGAATCTAAAAATATATATTGTCTGTATATACATATGTAACAGTCTGTTTAATTTTTTTTTAATTTACCTAAAGAGTCCTACAAACACTTTATTTTTTTTTTATTTTTTTTTTTTTTACTGACATAGGCAAATGTTAGTTCCTTTGCTCAAATTGCACAAAAAGTAGTGGTATGATGTTGTATGCTACAGGGACTGTAATAAATACAAATACAGATTCCACTGTTCTGATTGGATTAAAAAACTTTTTTTACTCAGATTTTATGCTAATGGTGGTGTGTTCTTGCTGCTATGAGAGTTTTCCTAAAATTAGATTAAAAAAAATACCTTGCTTACAGTATCGCAATATATTGAATCATAACGGCTGTATCGTGATACGTATCGTATTGCCAAATTCTTGCAAATACACAGCCCTCATAAGCATGTAGTTTATTAGTGACTCAGGTCGGCTACGAGAACTATATAGACTCAGCCATTAAATTAAGTGATTTTCTAATGCATTTATCACCTGAGTCAACACAGTCTTTACTTTTATTGTCCCTCAGCAATTTTGGTTATTGAGACTGTGAGATATTGCAGCACAAAAATCCCCCATTTCCTATTTGTGAATTCCAGTAAGAGGCTGGCATGAACAATTTCCCCAAGTCAGCAGGTCACATTTACAGTAAATCACGGCAAGGCCATGACATTAGACAGTTTTCTGTCTGATACCATGTAGGTCCACTATTCTCCTTGATTGAATGTGACTGGTTTGTTGACCATGAGAAAGTGCTGTCCTCTACTTGGCCTGTTGTCTCAGACTCTGAATCTCCATTGGCTGGTTAAGCTGGTATAAGCAGCTGTCCTTTCTTCTGACTGGCTTATTGGCATGGAGAGAAATAAAGTCTGATGTCCTCTGCTGTTATTGGTTTGCTGACTCACAAAGAGCAGCTGTCTTTGCTTGCCATTGGAAAATTGACCCAGGAAGAGCAGCTGTCCTTTCTTGCGATTGGGTAATTAACCCAGGAAGAGCAAGTGTCCTTTGTGATTGGGTAATTGACCCATGAGGAGCTGTTGTCCTTCTGTGTGATTGGGCAATTGACCCAGGAAGAAGATTTGCTCTTGTTTTTGATTGGCCCAGGACGAGTGGGTCCTCTTGAGAAGCTGCCGAGTGTCTCTCTAGACTGATTAGAGCAGATGTCAGCTCTCCACTCAGCTGCAACCCTTGCTGTTGCAGCCCTCCCTCTCATTTTTTTGGCATGCTGCAGCCAATATTCTGACATTGTCCAAGTGTACAAGCAATTATCGCCACATCCCATCTTACATTAAACAAATACTTGAATATGAATTGCAAATGTAAATTATGCTAGCATAAATAGACTGTCCCTCAGCATGTGTTGGGTACATAGATGTTACGCCAGGGTAAAAATCTCTGTTAACACTTCCACTTACATTATTTACACTGTGGCCACTTTATTAAGTACAAATCCCCATTTACACTAACAGCTATCTGCGGACACTGGACAGTGAGTCACATCTGCTAAAGCATAGCTATACGGTATGCAGACACAGTCAAGAGGTTTTCATATTAAATGTTAATGTTAATGAGGAAGACATTCAGGTATTTTTGGACTAAATGTTAAAATTAATAAGAAAGAAGAATGATTTAAGTAAGTTTGATATGATGATGACTGGTAACAGTGAAGAAGCAGGCGTGCACACTGCAAAAATACATTTATTTACTGAAGAACACCATTGTCTTTGTGTGGGTTACTATAAAGCAGCATGGACACATCAGCTGCTTCTCAAAGTCTAGGCAGCAGCTGAGGAAGGGCGGGTCCTCGGTAGCATTACACTACGAAGGCTACGAAGACTCCTGCTTTGAAATGGCAAACCAAGACCAAGCGTGTGCATCATGTACGTCGATGGGAATGTGAGTTTTGCCCTCATGCTCTCATTCCTGCATTGCACAATGGAAAAGAAACTCTTGCACCTTGTCCTTTTTAAAGGCTTTAAGGAGATGGAGGAGGAATACATAAACATTACATAATAATATTTTAACTTACATTTAAGGACAAATTCTGAAGCATTTTTCTATCAAATTGATTTCCACTTTCTATGTACAGGATTCAGAAGGTGGCAGAAATGCACCTAAAGCTGTTTGCCAGGGGCCAAAAAAACACAAGAAAAATATGTACACACAGGATTATGGGATACATATGGCTGGCAGGGGTGCATCTTACGCATCCTTGGAAAAACGTTGGATGAAGGTTGCATCCCCTCGCTGTATTCAACAAATACAGATTCTCTGAGAAGCAGCTATCGTCTACAGACTCACTTCTCACTCACTCTCAGCCTTAATGTAGATTTTGACCTTAGGCCCTTTTCATGATTTATATTATTAGGTCTTGTTTATAATTTGCTTCTTCTCTAGTATTTAGATTCTATATTTACATACTTACTTTTACTTACTTTGCTTTGTTTACATATTAATATTGTTTTCATGAGGTTACAACCCCTAGCTTGTAAACATCTTGAGATTTCTTTTTTTCTTTTTTTTCAGCATTAAGACCTACTTTGTCCAGCTAATATGTTGGGATTTAATATTTTTTTGGATTAATCCCTTTTGCTAATTTAGCTATTTTTGTTAGGCTGCTAGTGCAGTATTTGTGACTCCTCTATATTATATAGTTATGCCACGGATGACTTCTCTATTCTGTGTCATCTGCCTCTTCTAGATTAGACAGCTCTATATACCTGATTGATTGATTGAATACAGCTGGTATTGAAGCTATATAAATCACCAGGCTACTGTGTTATTTATTTATTAATATTTTTACTATCCATGATGAAGACAATGTTGTCGAAACATTGGTTTCTTAATGCAGCTGTGCGTGTGGGGCTTCTTCTTAGTTTTCCTCACAAACCGGCACCTCTGCAGTCCAGGTGTGTGTTTTCACCCGACTCTCGCAATCATGATGATCACTGGTGCCAGCATCTCAGAAACCACTCACCTGGGATTTCCATGCGCTGTAGTGTCTAGAGTTTACTAAGAAAGGTTAAATAAACAAAATCATCCAATCAGTGGCAAAAATACCTCACTTATGAGAGATATCAGAGGAAAATTTGTGATGCTGTCTAATCAGCATGGACCAAAATCCCTGTGGAACATTACCAGTATTTTGTTGAGCCCTGGAAGAATTCAGGTTGCTCTGGATGCAAAAGAGGTTCCTATCTAGGACTAGGTAGGTCTACCAAGTTAAGTGGTCACTGAGTACGTGCTGGATTTTGAGGAAGGGACTATAGACTGGGCTCCATTTGTCCCTCCATCACATGTGATTTCTTAGCCTCTGCTGGGTTGTTTTGGATGAAACTTGGGGGGAATGATGGATTTTGACACTGGGGTCTTGCATTTTGAATATAAACCTGACTGGCCCACCACAGTGCCGTGCCACCACCAGGCCAACAAGGCTCAATATATCGGACATTGCTGGGTCAAATTTGATGAACCTTTGGGGAATGATGCGCTTTTACACCGATGTCCGGTATTGACAAATTGAAACTGATTGTCCTACCACAGCACCACCAACAGGCCAAAAGTTCCCAAGCTACCAGCAGCGATGGCTCACACACTGCACATCACACACAAACACACACACTTAATCTCCTCTTCACCCTCTCTTCTCACTCCCTGACAGCAATTCAGCACTATACCTATGGCTGAGCACTTAGCATGTGAAAAACTCTACTCTCTGACCCTCTATCTTGTCACCATGGGCACCGCGAATATGTAGAGTCATAGATCCTTCCAGAAGCCTCCTTACACCCTGACCGGAGGAGATATGGGCCAGTCGCTCCCCCTCATGTGCCCCCCGCCACTGTTTACGACCTGTCTGCTCTGTCTGGCTGCCAGCATGGGAGGCGATTGGCCCTGCCAAGTGTCCGTCACAGCTCACCACCCATCGCAGCCCGTGACAAGACAGATAATGAAGCATGGGTCACAAACCACGCCTCTCCAGTCGCGCCTCGCCGCGTTCGACGACACTTATAACAAAGAAACAGGATACAAGCACATGCACCTTCATACCCCCCTGCCCACACACATAGCTATACACAAATACCTATCTGCAAGCACACCCACCAGCCTATACACACACTCACACACACACACACACCCCAGTGCTCTCATCCCAAAGCTCCTTTAGCTAATAGCCGGCTGGGCGGAGCAGAGGCATTGGAGTCAGTGTGCTTATAGGTGATGTGATGTGTGAGGTGAAAGCGAAAACCAATAAAGAGCCGGGTGGTCCTATATTATGGCCTTGGCTAGACAGGCATTGTGGGCCTAGGTTTCATTCCACTGCTGCTCAGAAAATGATTTTAGAAAAGAAACGTTAACCAATTTTAAAATCAAATAAAGCAGAGGCTATAGAACTAGCGCTTTATCGGTAGAAATTGGTCTTTTTTATATTAGATAACATTCTAAGGAGTATAATAGGAGTGTAATTGTTTGCATGTGGGCTTTGTGACTTGCAGTCATTATCACTGGTTCTGTGTTATGTAAAAAGATCATTGAACTGTTGCTGTAAGTAACATCAGCTAAATACATTAGGACTAAATGTAAAAATAATGTAAAAAACAAGTCTGAAACTGTTGAATGCAACCTCAATGTTTTAATGAGACAGTAAAATAATTCTTTCCTTCTACTACTGACTGTTATTCCTAAGTGGTGTTACTGGTTGCACTGGGTTTTATGTGTGTGTGTCTGTCTGTCTGAGTGTGTGTGTGTCTGTATGGGTGGGTGGTTATTAAACAGAAGGTCTCTCTTTTTGTCTGTCCTTGTCTTGAGAGTCTCCTTCCTGGTATGAGTGTCTTTCTGTGTGTGTGTGTGTGTGTGTGTGTGTGTGCAAGTGTGTGTGTGAGTTATAATTAAGGAAGACGAGGTACAGCAGCTTGTGACCTCCACAACTTCCGTAAGTATCCAAAGTTCAATATGTATGCACGCATGACAGCGTAAGAGAGGGAAGAAGAATTCATCTTCAACCATATTCTTGTGGCGTGTTCACGTTGAATCCACTGTTACACACTATGCCTTGTTTGCACTACGTGAGAGCGTGTCCCTGCACAGCTTGTCCTCAATTTAATGTCAGTCCTGTGTTTTTTAGCTGTTTCGTAATGCATAAGCACCTATTAACCGAATCAAATTCAACATGCACCCGATGTACTTGGTGAACTAAACCAATTCTGGCTCAGAGAAAAAAAAAAAAAAAGCTCAAACTGCTGCAGCCCTTCCATCCTCTTCTAATCATCCCTAATCTTCTCTGCAGTCCACCTCTGATCTGTTCGCACATTTATCACTTACCTCATCGGAGTTTGGCAGGTTGAAGATGTAATTACAGCATCCATTAGAAAGAGAAGCGGTCCAAAAAGACAACTCAAAGTTAACGTCGAAAAAAATTGTTATTCCACAGTCCAATATGTTTAGAGCTGTGTTCCAAAATGAGATACCTGTAAATCCCACTCTTAAAAAATGGTTTCTTGCAATTAGAGTATGAGATAGTACTTAAGTTAGATAGTACTAAGCCACAATTAATACCTAGGGCTACAAAATAGTACCATCTTACAGGATCTGATCATTTCGACTTCAAAAAATACAGACAATCACATCTTCAAAAATATGCCATTATCAGTTTTACCTTCATAAAAGCCATATTTTTTATGAGAGTAGATGTCAAACTTTTTAAATGCCGGATATGCCATTTAGAATTTCACATTCATTTCTTAATAATAATGTCAAACCTACTTTGAATAATCTTTTGGACATTAAATTTCATCATTGCAGTGTGGCAGCTTGAATCTTGAAAGCCCTGATGGCTAAAATGTTAATAAGATAACTAATAAAAGGAAAGGAACCGTATTTAGGCTGTCATGGCTGGCTTCTCGTCTGCGGGGGTTCTGTTGTTTGTTTTGAGGCGCTAATAATGGCTGTGCAGATTTATAATTATGAACTTAGTGAGGTGAGGAAATTACAAGAGATGAATAGACAGCAGGGGACCAGTTGTTGGAAGGCACATATCAGAGTCTGTTTCTCACTCACTCTGATGAGAGGAGGTGGAAATGAATGGAGTTTCATTCCAAAACAAGATATCCACCATTTGAAACAAATGACACATGCTCTCACAAAATGAATGCTGGCATCAAAGAAAAGCATGTTACGGGTTGGCATTAGGAACTCATGACTGATCTTAAATGCTTTGTTTACAAAATAAATTTGGCTTTGAGGATGGAATAATCAGCTTTACAGTACTGATTGATGCATTTCAGGTAGCTCTTTTTTTTTTTTTTAATAAATACACATTTTGGAATTGCACTCTTCATGTATTTCTGTCAGTGTCTGAAGTGTGACAGACATATATGTGCAAAATGCAGGCTTCCATACACATGAACACAAAGGCAGACACAGTTTCTACCTCTGAACCACATGTTCAACCACAAGATGAGACATTAGTGGACAAGGGGACATCGACTCTTACAAAATGATTGACAATGATAAGAAAAAGTGCTTTTTAAAGGAGAGTGGGTAAGGTAAAGTCACAATGAAATGGCATTTTGACACTGACACATTTTTCCAGGATAAATAATGGGATTTTGATTTAAAAATACACAAAAAAGTAAATTTGACATTTATTGTTGAATAAGTGAATATTCTGGTGCAATAAATTAGCTAACAAGTTTGTATTTCACTGTGACTTCTTAGTTGTCAAACATTATGCCTTTGACAGACTAGATCCCCGGTAGTTTTTTCAGATGGATAGTGGTCTACTTGGCCAGCTGGTGTGTCCAGGGTGTTTCCCTACCTTTTCCCTAATGCATGCTGGGATAGACTCCGGCCCCCCACTGACTCTCAATAGGAATAAGTGGGTAAAGGCAATGAGTTAATGAAAGCATTTTTTAAAAGGCTCTTCAGCTGAAACGAGCACACTGTCTGCCCCATGATCTGCTCCTTAGTAACAGAAGCAGAGGCCACTACAACCCAGTTTTTCCACAGAGGGCTAAGTTGCAGTTATCACACTTCTTCCTGACTCTCCTCCTGTCTGACTCCTCAACCGCTTGCGCCGAAAAAGGCTTCCTTCCCACCTGTTTGTCTCCACTCCTCTCTACCTCCCTATTTATTTTTCCTCTTCTTCTCCATCCCTCTCTCCATCTTGTGCAGAAACAGATGGCGGAGAAGAGCACTAGAATTTCCCAAGGTGCCGTGGGAGGTATTTGTCTGCGCGAGTCCGTGTGTATCTGTGTGTGCTTAGGTGTGTGTATGCATATGTGTGATCTTAGACCACTATTTACATCTGCAGCGTGGCACCGACAGCTGCTGCTGCCTCTGCTTTCTGTCTGCCAGCCAACCACAGCGCAGCACGGCCATAACCCCGAGCTACGGAGGGGTTCAGCATGATACACACAGCCGTTAGGATTACCTTTGACCTTTAGCTGGATAAACAGTGTAAGGAAGAAAAAAAAAAGCAGAGGGAAAAAAATAAAAAAAATATTGTACACAAGCACAATCTTCAAGATGCTCGGCTGTGAATAAGTGTGGCTTGATGGTTCCCTTGTAGAGGTGCACGGCTGAGTTAGTCTCCTCAGCTGAAGCCAGCGATAGCTTCCCGACTGAACTGATTGCTCATTCAAGATAACCGTCGCACCCTGACAAAGTAAAGCCCACCGTGTGTCAGTCACTCAGGCTTAAATAGATGTGTGCAATTTATGTGTTATAAATTATGTCAAAACATGTCATCTCTTGCTGTGTATCTCAGGGCATGTTCGCGCACAGTGTTTTTTTTTTCTCTGCTGCCGCTCTCTGTTTTCGCATTGAATCCTACAGGAAGTGCTTTCTGTTAAACGGCCAGAAAGCAGTCATTCTTAAACAGACACCCAAAAGATATTGCCACTGATGTTATACTAAGTTGAAACTTTCTATAAAAAACAGTCTGTACCATGATTTAAACAGTCGACCTATCATGGCAAGAAGAAAAGGTTGCTACAGGGTACTTTGGTTTACCAGAGCAACCACCACAAACATGGAGGGGAGCAGCAACACTAAAGGTCAATTTATACTTGGATATCAAAATGCTGCCACAGCTACACCATCAGTGTCTGTGGCTCCTGTAGAGCCCGCAGAGGCTGACGGTGTAGCTTACTGCACCTCTCCAAAAATGTAACTGTGCGTAGGGTGACACAAGACCACAAGGTTTGTGATTGGTCCAACAAACCGTTTTGACCTGCTTCCGTGTTTTGCAGTTGATTTCCACTGAGTGAAGACAGCTGAAGTGAGGAGCTTGGCAAATACGTTCTAGTGTTGCCAACTTATCCCCAAATTATACAGTCAGCAAGATGCCACTAAATATCCAAAACATGGCTTTGGACACCGCCTGTGTGTCAGAGAGTGGACTCTCTGATCAGCTCAGTGTGTGCATAGACAATGTGTGGGCCACTACGGCAACTCTTCAGTACAGAAGTATGATTTAACCTTGCAGTGGCGGCTGTGTGGCGGCTGTTGGCTGTTCACAGACTCTCTCTGGACAGCTTCATTTTCTAACTCTAAACCAAGAGCTAGGGCAAGTTGTGCTCTTCGCCATGGCTGAATGTAGCTAAAAAATATCAAACTAACAACAATTGGGACAGAACTCTGTTGTTATGGTTACCATGTGTCAACAACGTCATTGGATGCTTATTAATTAATTTATTAATTTATTTAATGAGTCCATAAAAGGTATATTTTTCCCCACAAAACAGTGGCATCTGAGGTAAGATGCAATATGCGCCACGCCATTTTTTGATGTGGTGCTTTATGTGTTTTATATTACTGAATATCTTCCACCGAGCTTGATCCACTGGGCCAGTGAAAACCTCCTGAAAGCTCTATCGTTCAATTTCGAAACTTCCTGAAATCAATCAACAGGACTGCTTAATAGCCCTCCCCAACCCTAACCTCGTAAATCAGGCGGCCAGGGTCTAACCAAAAATCAGCATTTCTGCAGCTATTACAATGATGAGCCAAATTTGAAGTGCTAGCACACACTCCTCCACTGATTTATATGGCTGTAGAGCAAAAGCGCTGCACCTATCAAGTGTTGGCAGCGTTGAGCGGGAGGGTGTGGACACGGGGAGCTGATACATCACTCTCCACAGTTGTGAATGTGAACAACAATTCATTGACAGCCTACCAGCAAGAGCTGCTTTCATAGCGTCCGGTCTGTGCGACTGTACGCCCCATGTCTTCTACCCAAACCAAGCCTTGTATATTCAATGTACAGTCCACTGTAACTATACAGTATGCCCACCCACTAAGTCAGTCCTCTAATAACATCAACAGCTTCTTAGCTAGAAGGTCAGCCACCACCGCCGATGACAATAACTGCAACAATAACCATTACTCTAATCAGGTTGTCTGCCAGCTCAGACGTTGTATGTGTATGTTTTTTGTGCATGTGAAAGTGTGCACATGTGTGTGTGTGTGTGTGTGTGTGTGTGTTATTGACCGGTAATTCCCAACGACAGCTTCATTAAAAGTAAGATTAGCAGAGTCTGATGAGAAGTGGCCGCTTGTTAAGAACCAGGTCACAATAGAAAGACAGAGAAATTGGGGGGTGGAGGGGTTGATGAGGTGGAATGTAGTCAGAAGGAAGGAGAGGATATTAATTTGATATGTACAAAGTATACGACACAATAAGAGCGCAATGAAATATTTATATATGTTTTTCAACCAAATCAGTAAAACTGCCATGGCATAGTTCTAGGACCATCTCCAACACCTAAATTTTGCTGGATGCACCCTTTTTCAATAACTAATGCTGATGCCTCCAGTGATGTAGTTATAAATAAAAATATGTGTAAACTATAACCTCCAGCCAATAAGGCAAACAACCACCAATATAAACAAAAATGTTTTCATAAAAGCCTTTATTTATGCTTTCTTTTCCCCCTTTAGGGCCCGATCCTCATATAACTTACATCAATTTGATGCTATTTACTATGACACAGTGTGTGAATTTTGATCATAAAGATTTATGTCAAAGCTTTAAGTCTGTTAAGTTCCACTGCGTCCCTGGATGCTCCTCCTCCTGCACAGCCTCCTACATCAAAAGTTTGATTTAGAATGAAAATCTCTTGGAAAAAAAAAAAAAAAAAAAAGTTTAATACCTTGGTGGGTGATAAATGTGTGCATTTTATTCCAGAGCTTGCGGTGAATATTGCAGTGGGGTGAGGAGTTGTGCGAACCCTGTGGCAATTTGGTGCTTTTACGGCCATTTTAACAGGATGATGAAGCACTTTTTCCAATTCAAAACAGGCCAAAAAACAAGCAACTTATGTGGGGTTCAGAAACTTTTCCCTCGCTGCAATACATACACTAAAAAGTATTTAAAAAGTACCTGGGCCATATTGACACTTAATATAAATTTTGGTCGGAACGTTCTTTCATGCGGTGCCTCTTGCTGTTTCGGCGTCTCATTAATCACAGTGGCAGGTAGTCTTGTCTACACCTCTCTCTATCAGACAATTACTCTCTCTCTCTCTGCATTTCTATCCTCTTTTCTCTCTGTCGCCATTTCATAACCCTCTCTCTCTCTCTGTCTAACCTCTCCCAGACGGCTTTCTGCTCATGTCGCCTGGCATGTCTCTCCTCTCTCCTTTCTCTAATTTCCTCCCCTCCTGCCCGTATCTTCCACTCATGTCACTACTTTGGTCTGAAAACGTTGTAACTGCAGGTTTGGATTACTTTTCTATGGCTCTTTTTAAAGCTGATAGGGCTTTATGCACTAAGTGAGTTTCATAACCCATTGATCCCATTCAACACACACGTGTCAGTATCAAAGGAATATGGACATTTGTTAAAACATTGGCCTGGGCATAGTACTGTTTGTGATATAAAGGTGCATTTCAACCTTTTTCATGCTTTAATTGGATGTTTGTTTTTGAGACAAGTGGCAAGAGACGAGTGAAACATAAGTCGTCAATGTTCATCATGCAACCATAGAATCGGCTGATGTAAGTAAGTGACTTTTTATGGTTTTGTATCATGAAAAGTAATATGTACACGCAAATGTTTTAACAAACTGCCATAATGCTTTAAAAAATTAACTTGCATTTTTGAGATATGAGGCTTTCATCTGACAACAGCATCTACTCTCCTTCTCTCTCTCCCTTCTTGCCCTCTTCTCCTCTCTCTCTTCTCCTCCAGTCCCCTCCTAATTCTCGCTCTCATCACTGGTTTCATGATAAAACGCCTCTTTATTACATGTCTAGCAGAAAGTTAGAGCAGTTCTACTTCAGAGAAAGGGGGAAAGAGAGAGGGCGCGAGAGGAGTATTTGTGTTTTAATGAAGACAACAAAGCTCCATGCATCATTAAGTCCCACATAATTAAAGAAAGAAGAAACTCAAGTGTTTGATTAAAAGAGTGTTTGTCTGAAAACACCCTCAAATACTCCTGCGCATGCGCACGCGTCCTAACACACACATGCTAAATGCACACATACACACACACACACACACATATATATATGTATGTGTGTATATATACCTACAGAAAAACCTCTCTTCTTGAGTAATGTAGCAAAACCCATGGATGAGGTTAGTTTAACTTGATCAAAAGACACACTCACACACACACACACACACACACACACACACAAGCCTCTGTCACTATGGGGGGTTAATGTCTTCTCTGTATGGCTGATTGTAGTGGCTTTTCGCCCCTGGAGACTTTCCCGCTGCTTTGCTCTTTAACAGTTGCTGTCTGCACTCTGGTTCCTCAACTCTGCACACAGGCAGCATCACACATACACTCACACACTTCAAACACACACATAAGCACATAGAGTCACACGTAGAGAATCAGAGAGACACAAATATGGATACCAAAAGCTTTCACATCATCTCTGATTTCTAAATGACTCCTTCAAAGCGCAGTATGGCCAACCTTGAGACATGCAGTGCACATACAGTAAAAATGCACCCATGATGCTGTTTTGCAGGTTTAATTTTGTTGACATTTTCAGGTCTGACCAAACTGATGAACTGAATCGTTAGAGAAAGCCAAACACGTCTTACATTCTTTTTAATGTTATCAGAAACTGAATTTAATTGGAGATCTATTAAAAACAAAAATTAAGAAACAAGAAGCTGGCGAAACCAGTCTGTCTCTGATTGAATAGTGCTAATGAATATTCAGAATCTATTGAGTGGAACTATAAGAAAAAGCACAACAGGGGGCTAATTGTTAAGAGACATGAAATCATATTTAGTGGGAAAAAAAACAAAAGAGTTTTGCATATTGTATTGTACTGAAATTGTACTGATAAAGCTGTCACTTCATGGTGAACAAAATTAGACCTCTAATTGTGACCTAGATATTTTAATACTTTTTGAGGATAAAAATTAAGATACTTTTACATTTTTATGGACCTGCCATTAATCTGGTCGGTCTGGTTGCTGGTCAGTACCTTTATGTACCTGTCTGCGTATCCATTATCTGTCTTTCCTCCTCTCTAAGAAGCTGTAATTATAGGTGGCTCAAGACAAAGAAAGAAAGAAAGAAAGAAAGAAAGAAAGAAAGAAAGAAAAAGAAAGAAAGGGAATCAAAGGGAGCTAAAATGTCCTGTTCAAGGCTACTTTATTCAGACAGACAGGGCTAATGGAGCGTTCTGGGGGTCTC
>OMKZ01044725.1:0-12990 GCA_900302535.1 Neoniphon sammara | reverse complement strand
AAATTATCAAAGAAGAAAAGTCACCAGGGCAAGATTGGTTTTCTAACCTCACAGAAACCCAGTTGGACTGTCCCTCACCGAGCGATAACCGTGTTTGATTACAGCCTCGGTCTAGACAGATGCTATCTCCCTGTTACGCTGAATACAGAGCACCTTTAAACACACCACTGCTTTACAGAGGGGGATCCCAGTCCCAGCAGAGTCCTTTATCGCTGTTGTAGGACACGCAGAGCCTGGTGGTGTCAAAGAGCCGCTGTGATCCCCCTCAGGAGCGGCAGGAGGTATTTTAATAGCCGTCTGACCCGCGGCAGCCCTCGCCTGTCACCACCTCTCTCACAGGGAAGCCATTGTACTGCTGTAAACCACACAGCAGAGACCCAGCAGAACCCCGAAAAGAAGCCAGGCGGCTCTTTCTCTGCTGCTGGCGGCTTGGTTCTCTGTGCTTATCAGTGAACAAGACGATTTGAACCAAAAGACGGCAATATGCAACCTTTTGCCTAGAGGCAGGAAGTATATTATGCGTCCCGCCCTCGCACCATCTTAGTTGGTCAAATTTCCACCCTAACACTTGCCAGTCATCTTGTTGAGCCGTGTACCTCCAAAAAAAAAAAAAAAAAAAAAAAAAAAAAAAAGCCACCACACAGGTGGCTGGTTTTCCAGTGTTAACAGGTTTGATTTTTCAGTGACTGAGTGTGCACAGAGAAACTGTTGTTTTGTCTTTTTATCTAATGTCAGAGTTAACTAAAAACGAAACTAAAAAGCAGATGATAAATGCAGCCAATCTGGAATTGGAGAAAAGCAGCACTGATGTTTACCATGTTTTTTTGTTTTGTTTGGTTTTGTTTTTTTGTTTGTTTTTTATGTTCACAAGCAGCTGACCACTGTCCTCACATGAAAACCTCATAACTCCAATTTAATTGATTTTTTATTTTTAGAACTATTCTTATTCTTATCTTATGAAACCATTGTAAAACCATTTGAATGAATGCATAGTGCTCTAGCTAATAACAAGCATGCCTTTCATTAGTTCTTGAAACTTAGCATGTTGGAGATACAAGGTTTTCACTTGATCACAGTAACATGGTTTACACCCCAAAACGCTCTAACATAACTGAAAACCACGTCAGACAAACGGGGTGACTTAGGCATGAACACAGAATATACATTTTTTATTTGTTTCTTTATTTGTGGAAAAAGTTGCATATTGCAGCCTTCAAAGCCCGTCCTGATCCACGTGTGTCCCTGATGGTTCTGCAGGATTCAGTTTCAACAGATGCCTGTCTCGCTCAGTTCTGTGTCTCAATGACAGAGAGCGGAAAAATATAAATTGACGGAGTTGAAGAAGCTCTGCTGCCGATCAACACCTAAAAGCGCGCAGCTTACTTCTTGGCAGTTGGACGCATCTTTGCAGCTCATCCAATACAACTTGCAGAAGAAAAGTGCTGCTCTCGTTGGCTCTGCGCTGCTCGGCGTCACCATCTGTCATCCAGCAGAAGTGGTTCATGCATGCTTCCACCCCCGGTCTCCTCCCATTGTAGAAACGGCTCTGGACCGTGTACCGGGGAGTGCGGGACTGTCAAGGATTACCTGGATACGGACCTGGAGTCTGGGCGGGCAGCCGGAGACAGAAAGGCATCGTTTCTTTTAGTCTTGTGCTTTTTACGCACACGCGAAAACTTTTTTTCTCCAAGTTTCTTTGAATGGAATAATACCCCAGAAAATAGCGATGGCGAACATGCTTTTCCATATCCTGAATTTCCTGGTAATTTTGGACTCCAGCTGGGCTAAAGTCGTATCTGAGGATCTTGGTGAATCCGTGCATCAAGGCGGCGATGTCCCAAAGGCCACGGGGCAGCGTGCTTTTGCGCACGACAGCGCAAACCGGGACATGGTCTCCATCAACATGTTCAAAGTGTATGAAAAGTACAGCAAAACGCCACACAGCCACAAGGACGGAAATACCGTGAGAAGTTTTAAAGCTGTCCCGGGTGAGTAACTCCACTTTATTTCTCCTATTAACAGTGTTACTGTGTTGGAAAAACGCTTGATGCGGGCAAAATGAATTAATAGATGGAGCTTGTGCTTCATGTAGGTGGAATAGTCTAATGTGGGTGCAAGAGGCTAAAAATGCATTACATACTGAAATTCTATTTCAAAATTAGGCATAAATTGTTACACACACCTCATATTTTTTCCTGTTTGCATGTACACCTAAGCTGTTTATGGACTGTTGAATATTAAATGAGGGAAATGAGGGGATGAGATAAAAATGACAAGTGATACTTGCTTGCTTTGCTTTTCATTGTTAATACTGTTTTAAAAATACTTTTGAGACTCAGAAATACTAATGTATTACTCAAGCCATTATTATGAACAATGATGTCAAGGTATGAAAAGTATGAACTCAAGTTGGCGATCATTATAATGCATCACGCCCACCGTTATAGACAAAAAAAATTATATTCCTCAGAAAATAGCAATTTAAGCTTTTCCCCTTACAATATAATCATATCACATACAGCAGCTTGATATGTTTACTGTGAAGGCTACATTGGATTTAAGTAATGAAAGGTGTTGAAACTGAGTGTTACCATCATTCTCACATTCCCTTATATTTACTTATATAGCACCTTTCCTCACATAGAATAAAAAGCTACAAGAATTTAAAAAAGACCCGAATATTCAGATTACATTAAAAACTTAAAGTTACATGCACAAAATCATACAAAAAAATGCACTCCCACCACAGCCTTGACCTTGAGCACTTCATCAGGAGGATATCCAAAAACATCCTAAATGCAGGTGTTTTGTCAATCACGCAGTTGCTCTCTACACCCTTCAGGCTGAATATCTTCACCTCCATGCTCTGTCAGTGTTGTGATTTAGTGAACTGGGGGACTAAAGTCTCGAACACCATTAGTTCCCCAGTAGCAGCAAGAGCCTAGGTGTTAGACAAGAGGCTATTATCACACCCAGACACTGGCTGCACAGGCAAAAGCCTCAGAGGAGCTCTCTCCTATAAGCATTTCCATATGGTACAGACCTACTGGACGGATCCAATGTTTGTCTTTCAGGCTGTGGTGGAAGTCTGTGAGACAAGGTTGAACTTCAAGAGTATAGTGATCTAGGATGAGGTTTTGGTCATCTGCGAGGGAGACACGCTTAATATTTTCCATAAGTCAATCAGATGTGTCGAGTGAAGATTTTCAAAAGATAAACTGGATGCTGTCCTTCGTGTCAGTCAAATGTGCTGGGCAAAGATGATAAACAGATAAAGAGAAAGAAGAAAGGAAGAAAAAAGGTTCAAGATGGCAATCCCTCCAGTCATCCTTATTGGTCTATGGATTTCACAGCAAGATCCTTTGTCAGGGAATCATCCCTATTTGTATGAGCTTTAGTTCCCTGGAGTGAGCATCCTTTTTTACAAAAAATCTTCATGTATTGTACCTTCATTTTGGTGACTGTGATGTTTTCACTTCACTGATGGATTACATGCTCCTGTATGGGTTTAGAAAACTCTCTGACCTCTTGGTGTTTTGAAACCCTTTCAAACCCACTGGATAACCTAATAAATACACAGCTGTTGAGCTGAAGACAAGACTCTTTTTTCTTAGCTACTAAAAAGTTTAGAGTTCGGCTTTCACCTGACAGCAGCCCATGGATTAGAAAGCATTTGTGATATGTAGAATGGCATGCATCTGTGCATAGGCCTACATTTAAACAGCATTTAACATCAGAAAAGTTTCTTTTTTAACAGCATGAAGGTTGTATTTTTCCTGTCAAAATTCTTCTTCTTCTTCTACTTTATTTCCAATTCCTCAGGAGTATCACGGGGGAAAGAGTGGTTCCGATTCAACCTGTCTTCCATCCCAGAGTCGGAGCACGTCTTGTCTGCCACTTTTCACTTCCTGTACAAGCGGCCACGCCACCACCAGCGTCCTTGGCGTTTTCGACATCCTCGCAACCCGTCAGGCGGCCCCCAGCACCTCCAGGCTCACCACCAGCCTCCCTCACCACAGCTCCTCTTCCGTGGAACATCCCCGAACTCTACTTTCGCAACACAGCTGGGAAACGTAACTCTGACTCCTTTCAAGAGAGGCTCTTGGCAAACCAGGGATATCACAGCAGTGGTGAAACATGCTAGGGATCTCAATGAGCTTGTGGTCACAGTAGAGTTTGATATGGGTTTTGGGACGTCTCAGCCGCAGCACAGGGATCATCCCAGCCAAGAACGCCTCTCATCTGCTAACCTGCCCTATATGCTGGTATATGCTGATGACCAAGCCATAGATGAACCTAACAGTGTGGCAATGTCACTCCAGCGGTACGGGCCTTTCCCGGTTGGGGAGGACCCAGCACGAGTACCAGGCTCTCCATCTTCCGCCTCAGCCTCAAGGATCAGGAGGGAGCTACCTCTCTCCCCTCTAGGCCAGATTGAAACCAACGACCTTCCAGAGGTTCAGTTCAACACCTTGAAGAATCATGAACTGTGGCAGAGCACATACTTCCCTGCTAAGGCCAAAGTGGCAGTGAAACCTGGGCGAAAGCAAGGCCAGGAGAGCAACGAGGGCCTGAATAAGCCCCAGGTGCTGAGCTTCGATGAGAGGACTATGAAGAAGGCCAGGAGGAGACAGTGGAGTGAGCCCAGAGTTTGTGCTAGGCGGTACCTCCGAGTGGATTTTGCTGACATTGGCTGGAGTGAGTGGGTTTTGGCCCCAAAGTCATTTGACGCTTACTACTGTGCCGGCACCTGTGGATTCCCCATCCCTAAAGTGAGTCAGGAAGTCAGCTAAGTTTCTTTTTGATAATGGAGTCATTATCTGTACTCTCAGCAGTGATCATGTCTCAGCAAAATCAGGCTCAAGCGTAGTATTATTATTGTTATCTTTATCATTATTATTATTATTATTATTAGGTATATGTTAAGATAAAATGTTATTAAAATGCAGAAGAATAGAGCATACAGGTAGCATAAGGGAATGTAACAGATAATGCAATGATTAAACAATGCACCCTTGTGCTCAGTAGTCAGTAACATTCATGAAAGTGAACACAAACACACATCTTGCACACACACTTGCTCTATCTGCAGACACAATTATATTCAATGCAGTGCATATCTACATCAGTTCTTTATTATGAGTTGATAAGCATGATGTCCTACAGCATATAAAATAAATAGTAGCTAAATATTGCTGGGCTAAGTAGCCTTTTGCTGAAACCTTTTTCAATAATTACATTTTTTTCATTCAACCGGTATTTTGATAGTCTTAAAAAGACCAAGGCTTCTGTTGTACATTATAAATTGAGCCAAAACTCCCAACTAGACATTTATTAAAATAATAAATTAAAAAATAAATACTTTTGCATCTCCATATAAACAAATTTCTGTATTTTATGTGCCAGTTGGCATCTTTTTGATTTCTGCCTTTATTATCAGTGTGCAACTTATTACATTCTTTTGTCAAATGTATGAAGAAATAATCCCTTTTCCTGCTCATTTCCTCAGGTGGTGCGTCCCTCCAACCATGCCACCATCCAGAGCATTGTCAGAGCTGTGGGAATTGTCCCTGGCGTTCCTGAGCCCTGCTGCGTTCCAGACAAGATGAGTCCACTGAGTGTACTCTTCCTCGATCCGAACAGGAATATGGTGCTCAAGGTTTATCCCGGCATGTCTGTGGATACCTGTGCCTGTCGGTAGGACCGGGACATGCATCCACTGAGGATGAAAGACAGTGAGGAGGACTGACTGTAGGTTCAGTATACAGTCGGAGGCCATCTTTCACATTCAAGAGTTCAGCAGTGATGCAGCTCAGTGAAGAGAGATAAGAGAGCTTGGAGCATACAGTGATAAGTCTGGCAGGGCTGTGGTACTTGAGTCCAGTGTCTAAAATCCAATCTGCAGATCTCCTTTCTGATGTCTTCGACTTGTCACAGTTTTGGCTTCTGTTGAACGTTGACTTGACTTTTTCTAAAAATTTTGAAAGATGTTTTTCTTCACCTTTTGCTTATTTTTTCCCCAGCACTACATGCAATGTATGGGATTTCCACTCTACAAACCTGTGTATGTAATGGTCTCAAACTTCTTTGTAGTGTTTAGTTGAAGGGTTTTATTGCAGAGCTAATGCAGATAGAGCTACATCTCTGTTCACCCTTAAGATTCTCTTTCAGTATTATTTTAACATTTGGAAAGACGTGATTGTTGTCTGTTTTTGAGTGGCGTAAGACTTGATTTCCTCTGGTCTCAACCTTGACGTGGTTTTGACCCTCTTTGTGGCAGGGTCTTGGATTTGACTCAGACTCAGCTAAGAACTCAGCGAAACCCATAAAGGTTTCCTCACCCTTTTTGGTCCGTTTTTGATAAACTCAGCTCCAGACACTGCCTGCCAACAGCTTCTGAAACCTTCTCACATCAGAATCTTCTCTGTTTTATTTGCTGCTTGCCTTGGTCCTTCAGACTTCAGAGCTGAATACTGGACTTTTGCCATAAACTGACAAACAGCATACTGCAGGATTTTGGATATGGAACCTGTGTGGCAACACATTCACACCCTGCCAAATTAACCAACCTTTGTCATGTAAATAGGTACTAATACAACTAAATGTAGTTGTATTTTGTAAATACGTGATGATGCGTCACTCCAGGAGTAGCATCATTGTAGTTGGAAATCTGCCATATCAGCAAGAAATGTTATTCATGCATGAGAGGTAATAACATCTTCAAACTTTATTGCAGTAGTCCTTTGTCTGTATAATGTATATATTATGGTGATGATGACTGTGTTTTTCCACATACTGAGACCTAAATGTCATAGGAACATGTTATAGGTTGGTGTCTTGGTTATTCCCATAAAGGAAAAGTAGTGCTTTGCTGCCACCTACTGTGTTTTCTGGGACCATTCAAGGGACTTATATTCACAAATTTGAAATCAAACTTTCTTGTGGCTATTCAGTGTGTTTACCTCTAGTCCACGAGTATATCCAAAATGACATGTACAGTATGTAAGATGTACAGTAATGAAAGTAGATTTCCACAGTAGCTAAAAACGGATGTATTTCTATCCACCCTTCTATGATTGTACTGTATCACTTAAGTGTACTGAATACTTTGTGTAGGCTTTTGTCACTTTCAGTCAGTAATATGATGTGTTCTTTAACAAATCATAGTTATAATGTATGCCTGGTATGGAAATAAATTTAACTGTACATATAGCCAAGTACACTTGTTTATTTTATCTTTTGAAGTTTTATGAAAACAAAGATGTGTACAACTGAGACATGTTAAAGATTATACGCTATACCATGTGTACTGTTGATATGTACAGTATCACATACAACATATCAATATCAGTACATACATATGTAATTACGAGTTGCACTAACACATTGGTTTGTTAGTATATTTAGCTGATATTGGCCTATATTGGTTTTGTGTAAATTAATTTTTTGTTTAAAGGCCCATTATATCTCAGAATTCCTCTACCATTGGAAAAGTGGCCTTGCCTTCAAAAAGTAACCCAGTCAGGTTTCAATGGAGAGTGCAGCAGTGGCCCAATATAGTTTAAATTCTGTCTCATAGCTTTTCCACCCTGCAAGAATAAAACTTATAAACTCCTGGGGAAAACAGTGAATATATCCAATTTATTGTCATCTTTTGCAATCCTGTTTTTACTGTTACAGTATGTTCGCTGTCCTCCAGCATGCTTACAGTACACACTGTACCCGCGCCAACAGATATTGTTGTTGCCTTTCTTCACTGATTGACTCCACAGACAGGAAGTCTTTACAGTATGAAAGGGCCACAATAAAAGCGTTTTTATGAAACCCGGCATGAACCAAATACTGAATGAGTGTGTGAAAACCCAAGATAGCCCGGACTCAGGCCAACGTCCCCAGACTCATTGGCTTCTGCTGTGGACTCAAACCCCCCACAGTGAGGCCTAGTCCCATTTCTACCCCATCTAGGAAATACAAGACGTGATGGGATGTAGGCTGCCACTATCCTTTGTTTCCACTTATAAAATAATCTCTGTTCTCATGCCCATCAGTCTTTGTAGATTTTTGAACTTGCAAGTGATTTGGTTTGACCACTGACCCATAATTACTATGTGCCTAATCAAGTGCCTTATCATCGATATTAACTGTAAGACTAACGATGAAAGTGGCAGTGGAAACAAGTTCAAGTTTATTTAGAGCTCTTAATCACTGTTACAATGTCAAAGTCCTTTAAAGGCCCACAGTTTACTCTTAAATGGCATCCTTGTCCACTTTCATTTTTGGCATCCAACATTTTCATTTTGCTATTCTCTATCAGTGAGTGCTTTAAAGCACGAGTGTTCCAGGCTATATCTGCTTCATGAAAGCTTTTCCATTTGCTGTTGTAATCACTCAGTGTCTGGTAGCGTTTTCCTGCTGCACAGGAAGTGATGTGTTTACATGTGTTTGTTTAAACAGAAGAAGAACTCAGTTGTTAGCATGAGCAATTATAGCCACTGTGGCTGGATAGACAAAGAGAAGAGTGCCACCTACAGAAACTCCAACTTCATCACAGAAAATCCCAGGAAAAAGATGTAACACTGTTTGACTGGTGATCCCAGGGAGGTGCAGTACAGAAACACCGTAGAAATGAGCACTTAGCAAGAAAGATAGATAAAAAAAAAAATAAGGATCTCTTAGATTTTAAGACATAAACACTTCTCACTTCCCACTCAACAGACCATCTGAAGAATGAAAAAGTGTTGCAAGATGTTTGCTGCCACCACCATATCTTTATTTCACAAATTCTTATCTAGCCATGAAACGAGCACTTTTATTTTATGCCTTTTGGTGACTGTAATTGATGTTATTTGGCCACTGACAATTGCTATATCAAATTTAATATTGCTACCATATATTTGGCTCTAAATTATATTTAATAATGTTTCTCCTATAGTACGTGGTTGCAGCAGACTTGAAAGTGAGATATTTCTTCTAATAATGAATAAATTAAAACATGACACAGGGGCAGCACGTGGCATCTAAACAGGTGTTTTCAGTATCAGTACTTTAAGTTATCAAAATGATTGAGGTTGCTACAGTCTGCAAAAAGTATATTTTGGTATTTCAAGCAGTTACATGATGATGATGCACATCTCAAAACTTGGACGTGAGTCAAGAAAACATTGACCTGTTAGAAATATGCAGCAATGATTGAGGCAAAGAATGCAATGTACTGCAAGTATTTCTTTGAGCGTGTGCAGTTTGGTCATCCAAGTTTCACCCACAAGCTGGGAAAAGACATTTTATGGAAATGTCTGCTTGTCAGTAACCTCACAGTTTCCAGTGCCTGCCTCATTATCGCCGTCAAGTGTTTACAGTGTCTTCATTAGCAGCCATCCCTCTAATGATAACAAAGTCTAAAAGAAGGCATCAATGGCAGAGATAAGCACAGCAGGGGTACTATTTTGGTTGACACGAGTCCCCATGTTTACTCTGGGAGCATGGGAGCGGACTTCGGGACTGTGGCCCTTGCATGGGGAATCTCCATTTTCAAACCTCGTCATCCTAAAGTCTGTTTTCAAGCCTGTAGTGTCGCCAGGAAGAAGGTAAAGTTTGTGCCAGTTCAGTTATTGGCTTAAATAAGGTCTAATTTCAAAATGCAGAGCTCTAGAACATTCCTGTTCCAGATGTGTTTGAGTCTGGTGGTTTCTACTGGCTCCTGTAGCTGTAAACCTCTCAACAATGACATCCAAAATGAGGACTTGGAAGGATACTACTCCCAGCTGTCAGAGCAGGACCTTCTCGAGGAAGAAGACACGGACTCGAGGATGGAGAGCCTCCTGGGAACCATGAAGGAGGGCTTTCTGAAGCAACTCAACTTATCAGATGTTCCTCAGGAGCACAAGATCTACCCTCCTCAGTTCATGATGGAGCTCTACAACAAGTATGCTTCCAACAGCACCACAAGCCCACAGTCTGATGTCATACGAAGCTTCACAGTCCAAGGTATATCTAGCTTTTTTGAGATGAGAGAAGTATGACTTGTGTAATGATATGTAGTATAGCTGGGGGCAATGCTTCCTGGCAATAAAGATAACTCTTAACCTCTTTAACTTGATACTTCTCTCCCAGTAATCCCAGCACTCATAGACTTGATGAGCATGTGTGGATCTCCCAACCTGCTTAACATTTAGTTAATATAGTTAAATGTACAATTTATATTAGGGTTTGCATTTTATTAAACATATCAGCCAGTCAATGTAATCTAGGATGAAGGCTCCTCCCTCACCACAGCTGCAGAAAAACCATGTAAAATCCGCCAAGAAACTCTTGTTTTCCTGGTATATTTTGTTCATTCGTTTAATTGTTCAGTTATGCTTTTATGCAAGATACTTCTTTATTTAAAGACCATATATATCCCAGAGTTTCCCCTCTTAATGGATATGTGTGGTGGAAATTTAGTAAGTGTCCCGTGATTTTCTAAGTGTTGTTTCAGAGTGTTGCCCATGAAGACTGAATACTTTTTATGTGAAAATGGCCAAATGGTTTGATATTGTATATTGGCACAAAATATCAGTAACTTCAAAATACCCATGCCGACTTCTGTCTATAATCCCATATTAGAAAGCATATTGGAAAGCCATAGTTTTATAAGTAACTTAGGATTTCCTGATATCTCTCCAACAGATATAACGCACTCAGTGACAAATGGCACCAGCTCAAAGCACAGATTGCTGTTCAACGTCAGTGTGCCCACCCATGAGAAGATCACTGCCGCTGAACTACGGCTCTTCCTCCTGCCAGATGCCGGGTCAAGGGTCATCTCCCATAGGATCAAAACCACTGTCAAAATCTACAGTGTGGATTACAGCGAGTTCAAACCCACAACTAACCTGCTGGTTGGGAAAGAGGTGTTTGGATCACACAGCTTTTGGGAAACATTTGATGTGACGAGGGCTGTTCAGAGCTGGGTCAAATCAGGCTGTGGAGCAAGTGGGTTTGATGTAGTGTTGGATAGGACGGACTGTGGATCTTTTGAAGGTGATATGGGATGTTTGCACCTGAGCGTGTCTGTTGGAGACAACACTTCAGCAGCTCTGATAGTCTTCTCAGATGACCTGGGTGGAAGGAGGAGAGAGACAAAGAAGGAACTGAGAGAGATGATTCTCCATGAAGAGGAAACCATTTTCAGCCCAAGAACTGACTGGACCGGAGAAGATCAGCTTCCAAATGAAATCCCAGAAGCCCAGCATCCGAGGAGGAAGAAGAGGAAGGCAGAGAGGGAGTACTGCCGACGGACCTCGCTCAAGGTCAACTTCAGAGACATTGGCTGGGACAGCTGGATTGTGGCACCTCCTGAATATGACGCATTTGAGTGTCGAGGCATGTGTTACCACCCGTTAACAGATGAAATGACCCCGTCCAAACATGCCCTCATCCAGACACTAATCAATATCAGGAACCCCAAGAAGGCCAACATGGCATGCTGCGTCCCAATCAAACTGGACCCCATCACAGTCATGTACCAGGAGAATGGTCGCCTCACTATACGATACCTGTACGAAGAGATGAAGGTGGCAGAATGTGGATGTAGGTAGTTAGAGGGCTGGTTGCTTTGGTGGTAGCGGTGATGACTGTACTGGTTCTAATGCTGCTTCATTCAGTGTTGAAAGTCAGAAATTCCCAGTTGGGTAGGGAGAAAAAAAAAAAAAGAAGAGAAACATGGACGGCTGCAAGATTTTCTGCGTCCAACATCGAATACTGCTGAATAATGTCTGACGTCACCTAGCTAATTAGCATGCAATGTGAGCAATTGTAAGTGCAACTTTACACTTCAAATTTATGTTTAACTATTTACCACACAGGTATTGTGTGTTTATAGTCATGCAATATTGAAAATCAAGCTGAAGTGTCTTTTAAGGATTGTAACCATGTTAAAAGCCATGCTAGTGTTTATAGTGTATGCAACTATGGTGACGTGACGTTGGATAACTGCATCTTAGAAACATCAGCATTAGGAAATCTTGCCCTATTCTTACTAGTAATTCAAACTGTCCCACTGCATTTTTTTTTTTTACCTTGTAGGAAACGGAATTTCAGACTTTCTGACAAGTCTGGAACGCAGCATAAAACAAGAACCACCAACAGGTTGTTTATACCTCTTTTTGTTTGTTCCAAAAATTTTGCTCAAATGAATCCCAACATGGCTTCACAGAGAAAACCCCCAAAGGACAAAAAAACTATAAAATCATATACATTTTTATATTCTGTCTATGATACTGTTATGGTACCACATAACTATTAATTATTTGCTTGATTTTTTTTTCAATGTGTCTTTATTTAGTAATGTGAATCAAAAAGTATAGAACAAATTTCATATATATATATTTTAGGCCGGTAAATTTTTTCTAGCATGAATACAAAGGTATTATACAATGACTTTCTTTTTCATTTTATATGTGGCTCATGTTCTTTCAATTATAGTGAAGCAGATACATTAACACTGTGATTGTTCAGATGTTTATGAAAAATAAATTTTATAAAATGTAAGGGGGTAAAATTGACCTGTTGGCAGCGGTGGTGGAAGTTCTAGTGCTAATATTTAGTCTTAATGTAAATCTGTACATTACCATTGTAAGTGGAATTTTGTTTATATTAAGTAGTAAGCCAGTCAATAGATATAGATACTGGGCTTTGAAAAGATCAAATGTCAGACAATCAGCATCATCCACTGCCAGTATGTTGAAGAGGAAGAAAAGATTTTATTTATTTTGTTCATAATAGTTTACTCATAAAGGTATAATTGTTGTTCGGGGGCTTTTCCACCCTGACACACAAAATTCTGGAAAGAACAACATATTTGTAATACTTCGCATTTGGCATGAAAATGGACAAATTTAAAGACATTGAAAATATCAGCTTTCTGCAATTTCAATTTGAAAATAGGTACTAGCCCGCAAAAACCATATTAGTCCAACCAGTATAGCAATGTTTGGTTTTCTGGTCCCTTGC
>OMKZ01044722.1:0-11543 GCA_900302535.1 Neoniphon sammara | reverse complement strand
AACTGGGTGACTGGACGTATGTAGGAGTGTGTAAGTGTGTGTGTGTGTGTGTGTGTGTGTGTGTGTGTGCGCGCGTGTGTGTCTGTACGTGAGTGGCTGCATGTCTCACACAGTTAAATGACTACATGTATGTACTGGTGCACAGCCTGCCTACCTGTATGTGTTTGTTTTGGTTGTGTGTGTGTGTGTGTGTGTGTGTGTGTGTGTGTGTGTGTGTGTGTGTGTGTGTGGTGTGTTGACAGGTTAGAGGTGACGAGACAGGACGATCCCTTCTCTGTCTTTCTGGCACGTGAACAAACTGATAAGCGATAACCGGTCAGGACAGAGGACTTTACTTGATGTGACTGTGTGTGTGTGTGTGTGTGTGTGTGTGTGTGTGCGTGTGTGCGTGTGTGCTTGTTTTGCTTTATTGTTTGTCCTCTATTGATCCTCAAGTGTTTACACAGCGAGGTCAGAGGTCAAGGTCAGAGAAGAAGGGAAAAAAGAAGAAAATAAGGAAGAATTCAGTTTTTGCCTGAACCAACATGGAGGCCAGTCTGCACACTGGGAGAATACAGGAAATGTAAAAAGGGGACTCAAGCAGAATTATGTTATGAGGATTTTAAACTTCCTCCAGAGAGCTAATTCGTTTATGCAGAGCAGAAATCCAGACGTTCATCTCTGCTCTTCAGCTCTAAATATTCAGATAAACCTGCAACAAGCTAATATAAACCTTCTTCCTTCTTGATTAAAACTGCTAGACTAGAGATCCAACAATATGGACAGAAAAAAATTGAAATTATTATTAGGGCTGACAGCTATTTACTTTGTCTTTTATTTACTTTTATTTACTATTATTTACTATTTACTTGGTCTTTTAATAAACAAATTATGAAGTGATGCAGCTGGTTTCAGATGCTAGCCCTGGATTGTTCCCCTGCCAGAAAAAAGCCCCCATTTCCCTGTGCATCTCTTAATTTAACGTGAAACTGTCAAAGAGCCAGAAAACAGGGGGATTTTCTCTGGCCGTCCCACCGACTTCAATACTAGTGGCACAAAAGTTTGGCACCAGCGTAAATTTGAGGTGACGCAGCGTCCTTTCCACAGAACTTGAATGGATAGAACGGTCATCCCTGCTCAAATCAGCTGGCCCGGCACAGTCAGAGAGGCGGCCATTTTTATGTGCACCGTTGCCATGGTACCGTCGGGCCTGCTTCTGACGTGAGGCGAGTCGCTGGGTCTCTGGGGCGAGTGAAGCGAGAGGTTTAATGTCAGATTTGAGTTGTCAGCGGTCTGAGCTGCTGTAACACCAGGACACGGAATCAAATGTTCACAATTCTGTTAGTAATTTCTGCGTTAGGCTGCAGTCCTCAAGCGTGACACTTTACAGCTCTACTGAATTGACTTGTTGTCATAGCAACTAACCATAATCAACATCTTGCTGTGTACCCGCCAAATGACCACGACGAACAGTGCACTGGCCGTTCTATCCATTCAAGTCCTTCGGTCCTTTCCTGTTTATGTGCATTCCTCGACAGGAGAACAGGAAGCTACGGGGCTGATGGGAAATGTGGTCTTAATGTGGAGAAACACGAGCACTGACAATACCTCTGCTGTGAGACGGAGGCTGACAACAATCCTGAACGTCTCATTTGTTTATGGTAATTTCACCAAAATATCACAATTAATTTTAGCATGACATATAATTTGTTTTTTGTTTTTTTTGATGCTATACATACAGCCTTCAACTCCGCTCAGTTAGCAGGGATTGCATCATGCTGTGACGGGTCGCACGCCTTCTAGATGAGCTCAGCCACCTGAAGTGAACCGTGTGTGTTGTGAAACGATGACTGCTGAATCATCTTTCAGCCTGCTTACATTCCTAAATGTACACACACACACACACACACACACACACACACACCTTAGTCATTGTGGTTGCCTTTCCCAGTCAAACACACAGGCTCTCTCTCTCTCTCTCTCTCTCTCTCTCTCTTTCATACTCACGCCTGCACTGAAATATCAATTATTTTTTTCCTAATGGTTAAAAGATGCATGACAGAGCTGTCAGATCTCCTCTCAGTCCTGCACTGAGGCCTGAGGGCGGACAGGTGCATCATCCTCACTGAAGATAACTGATGTGACAGGCCTGATGCCACGCTGTCAGAGAGGTGGAAGACGTGAGAAAAAAAAATACAGGTGGGATTAGACTGTGTCATATGTTCTCCAAAGAGTAACAGCCTAATGTTTCTGTTCAAAGTTCATATGACAGCTCTGTTTGACGCGCAGGATTAAAGATAGTTTGCCCCCACAGGCACAAATGTGACTATAGAAACACCCTGCTGAAAAAAGTCCTGACATCTTCAGTGTTCAAATCTTGTTTTTCTTCCACCAAGGTCAAAAATCTGCCAGTGGGATGAGATAATCCCACTTGTTTCCAATGCAGTTTCACTTGTTTGTGAATTTTTCTGGGAACAAGTATAAATCTGTTGAAACAAGGCAGAATAAGGCAGATCAGCCCACTAGGATCAAGAAAATGACACTTGATTCAAGAAAATTCTGGAAACAAGTTGATTAGCATTGGAAACAAGTGGGATTATCTCATCCCACTGGCAGATTATTGACCTTGTTGGAAGAAGGACTTGTTAGCGTGGAGAATTTTTTTTTTCTCAGTGAAGAGACGCAGCAGCTGATTCATCTCCACATTCAAAGCGTTGCCTTCTCAGTGCTGCCAAGTGACTGTACTTTCTTCATTAATCCTCCTGTGACTTTCGTATTTCATGTGGTTTTATGGCCTCTGCCTTCAGGCGTAACAGACTTCATTAACTTCATTATCAGCCTTTCATTTGTTTTATTTTGTACATTATGTTCTTATAGCTTGATCTGTGGTAAGTTATAGTTATAAAAAGAGCTGAACTGCCAGTGATATGTTGAGTCCTTACATGATCACTGCTCAACATAAACCACCAGTTTAACCCTTTAATACATTTCTTTTAGCTGTTAGAAATTTCTTAAGCTGCAGCTCCAATGAGGGCGGATGTTTGCATAATTTTTTTAAAAGACATTTTAACTCCTTTTTAATTATTTGTGGAGGTGGACTGAAGGCTAATTCAACAACCAAAATCAAGAAACAAAATGGTGAAAAAAATAAATCACATTTCTGGCTGAATGTGGCCGATCAAAAATGGTGAAACTAGACAGAATAAGACAGAGGAGACCAGAGGATTAAATAAGGGAGTCCAACTGTAGAGCAGATGCAATGACAAACAAGTTTATCATATTGTGTTAACTGATATTAATTTAAGAGTGGGGCAAACTCAGTGGAAATAGAGAAAGAATACAACAGAAAGAAAAAACATCAGTACTGCTGTCGGTTCCATTTTTTTGGTTTAAACTAATTTGTGCCATTTGACTGATTTTATTTACCTCTCTTTCCTGTTCTGCCTCCACTAAACCTCCATCCAGTTTTACAGTTGAAAAGGAAACAATCAAAAATAAATCTGCATAGCATGGTGAAAAAAAAAATCAGGGCTTTTAATTTTAGTATTTAATACATTTTTAAACATTTTAAAGCCTTAAATCTTTATAAAGATTTTTTTCAGACTTCAGTGGTTTGCTGGCAGCCTGCTGCTGGACGCTCTTTCATCATCACACCACCCGGCATCTGTGTGTGTGTGTGTGTGTGTGTGTGTGTGTGTTAAAGTGTGTTTTTGTGTCAGTGTGATAGTACAGTTTAACTGAAGCAGCTGTGCAGCCAGTGACGCATGAAAAAAGAGGAATTTGGGACTTTAATTTGGCAGCTGTGATCGGTGCGACCCTGACTGGAGTCTCTCTGTTTGTTTACTGCCGTTTCGTCATTATTTGGATATTTAAAGGGGAAATCCACCATCAAACAAACTGAAATTGTGTCATTTCACAGAATTACCAACTCTCCAATTTCCCTGAATTGTTCTTTTTATAAATTCGGCGGTGTAATCGGTGTAGTACTCTTTGTTGTGTGTCATGACTCGTCTCCAAACAAACAAAACACGTTGGAGAAGCTCCATCGGCTGTGTTGATTTATTTACACGCTCTGCTCTGCTCACTGTGAGTAATCAATACGTTAAGTGAGAGCTCAATTAAAGTCTTTACATGTTTCAAAATTTCTTGCAATATCCCCATTTCAAATAGATTTACTTGTGAGAATCCCGTTAAATCCCATAATTTTTTGCTTAAAATCCTGGTTTGCTTAAAAGATAAAACATCAGATCTGGATTTCTTCTGGAGGTAACGTCCATCTATGTACAGATTGAAGCTAAACCCCTCCTTCTCTGCAGACATGGTATATTTAATCTGACCAAAAGAATGACTGAGACAGTCTGGTACAACATGTACAGGGGTCGCAGGTAGTTTTAAAAATCTCTGGGTCTGGTTTATAATTCCTCAGCACAAAGCCCAGGCTTGCCAGAGCAGCTGGCCCAGTTTTGAGAAGAGGTGTTGGTGGTGGTGTTGGAGGACGTTTCAATCCACGTGGATCTTCGTCAGGTCAAGAAATAGTGTGAGCTCCCATGGTCTGTGCACATTTTGGTGGCTTAGTGTTTTTGCAAATTTGAGATGTCCTGTAACACACGGGCCTGTCCTGTGCTTGTGACGAAACTGAGAAAATAAAGTCTATCTATCTATCAAAAATGCTTGGGTGAGTTCAGGAAAAGGTTAGGTTAAGGTTAAGGTCACAATAAGAAACACACAGAAATGAACAAAACGAAAATGAAACCTAAATACCCGGAAACAAACATCGGTCTCGCTTCACTCAGGATTCAAACACTACTCCGACTTTCTCGCTCTTTCTACCACGTCGCTTCCCGCCGGTAAGGGCGCTAATTTAGGAAACGCTCCTGATGGTCGTTCTTCAGGGTGGAACGAACAACCTGTGGAGTCATTTTTGAGAGGAGGACGCTCTGCCGATGAATGTATTGAAAGAGAGAGGGTTTGTGTGCTTTCAGAGTTGATTTTTGGCAGCTCCACTGGCTTTATGGGACGGTGCTGGGGAGCTGAACCACGGCAAACAGGAACTAGGTGCTTTTATTGTGAAGCAGCTGAGGAGATTTTGATCAGAACTGATGAGTACGATGGAAAAAGATCCAGGTCGGGAAAATCCTTCAAAACTGATGCTGCTGGGTAGACTGTGTGTGTGTGTGTGTGTGTGTGTGTGTGTGTGGGTGATTCAGGGCAGGGGCTTTTTACAATGTCTATCACTGTATAAAGCAGACATGAAGCTGAAACTGTGGATTTGTTCAGCTCACCACAGGAGGTCTATTTCAGATCATGAAGATGATCTGTGCAGGCTGACTGGCCTCGTCTGTCTGCGTGCGTACGGCCGAGTGTGACCGCGGTTAACCAGGATGAAAATAGTCTGTGAGTCGACCTGCTGAGGCCGGAGGAGCTGCAGGGTCCGGGGAACGGGCTCACGGCGTCTGTTTGCACATGAAGGACACATGTATGAACCGAGGGGCCGCCTCTCCTCACAGAGCTGCTGAGGCTAAAAATATTTCATGAGTCTGGGTCTCAGTGACGAGTTTTAGTTTCCCATGATGGTCTGAACGCTGTCTGAGACGATTTTCAATCCTGACGAGAAGAAAACGGGAATAAAACTGAGAATTTGTCATGTTTTGGCACGGCAATGGTCAAATTTCACAGTATTTAACACCTTTTCCACCGTTTGATTTGTACCTGGGATTTTAGGCTGCAGGTTGGTTTGTATTAGTATGACTTGAAACAACTGAACTGACTCAGATGTGAAGCCTTTTCTTTTCGCACACAAACATTTCAGCACAAACAGCTTAATGGATCTTTTGCCAGTGTTATGTAAACGCTGTGCAGCGCAGCAACAGGAAGCCTCTGTATGCACTAAAGACTGAGCAATATTATTCATCAAAAGCTGTGTTGAATGTTCTACATTATTAATGTTTTCAGGGCAATTTCACATCAGGGTAAATAAAATAAATGGTAAAAAGAAAAAAAAATAAAAGTTCTCTGAGCTGAGGACTGCAGAATAGGTTTTGGTTTCAGGGCAAAATGATCACAGCCTTTGTTTTTAATATTTACACAAAATATCAGCTATTGGCAACTTCAGTCTAGAAACACCGGATCATCCCTTTAAAGCCAAAATCAGACAAACCCTGCTCACTAAACATGGAGCGTCTATTCAGAAACCCCATTCAGACAGGATTAGTTTTGGGATAATGGAATTATTACAAAGCATCTCTGTGATTTTAGCACCATCTGAATCAGTCATGTCAGTTCTTATGACGTCTTGTACCTTTTATAAATGTCTTATGAATATAAATGGATTATGACAAATAAACCTGGCATTCCTGTGCGAACTGACAAACTAGGAATAAAGAAAGAGTTAACTGGTCTTTTCTTGTGATTTTTCTAAAGCGTGGAGGATGTCCTGGAAGTTTTCGTGGCTTTCTTTCTCAGCCAAAGTTCAGTGAATTACCTGTAATATAATCTGGGGACGTGTGATGGAAGACACCAGAATATGAGATTGAGAAGACAAAGTGTTTCTCAGCAGCAGCACAGTTTGTAGCAGATTTAGCTAAGTAGCTTCTATTTTTTTCCCTGTGTCCATAAAGCAGCATGACAGGATTATACTGTGTGGCTGGTGAATTTATCTCATTATACATTGATGTTTTTGACAGAAATCCAAGTACATATGATACGTTTAATGGTGTGACAACAATGTGCAGAGGGACCACACCCATCTCTTATTTCTTATCCCATTGGAACTGGCAGGCCCACACGTATTTAACATATTTAACATATTCGGAGCTCGGACACATATAGAGTCAGTCCAGTGACCTAAATTCAACCTGAATAAACCAAAAAATCCAAATCTGAAGCTGAGCCACAAAACCCCAAACCCCAAATCAAACACAGTTCACCTGGAGTCTGATCTGTGGATTAAAACGCCACCGTGAAAATGAGAAAATGTTTGGATGATTTGTGCGATACGGAGAACATCTGATCCTCACTGTGTTACATATACAAGAACATTATGTGTCATGTACACACACACACACACACACACACACACACACCTCCATGGTTCTCCACTGGGACTGTTTTGATAGATTTTTTTTTTTTAAATAGCAAACAGAAACAAAGGCCTTCTTGTTTCCAGCACGTCAGTTTGGCTTCGTCACAGAGCTCACATGTGTGTTTCTGGGTCTGCTGCTGCACGGCCGCGTTCACACCGACGCCTTCTCAACTGCCTGAAACTCGGAGGAAAGATAAAAAATATATATGTTTGGGGAAACGCATTAAGTTTCAGTGTAGTTTTGCTTCTATTTCAAACAGTTGTGCACTTTTTTGAGGCAGCAGGAGGCTCACAGAGTCAAGGAGAGACAAGAGAAAAGTTTCTTGTGGGATCTGATTCCAATCCAGCATGTGGTCTGCAGAGGAGGGAGTCTAAACCACGACACGGTCTCTGGACTCAACGCGCCACTTCAGGCTCCAGAATAGCAGCACGGTACAAAATGTTCCACAGCTGCTGCAGAGGGGAACTGACTTTTTTCGGCTCCCAGTGTGAACGAGGCCTGTGTAAATGTTTTAACTGTGCTGGCAGATCTGGCTGCAGGCCTTTCCAGAGTTTCCTCCAGCCCGGGTTGTACAATCCTCCACAGGCTGGAGGAGCCCGGCTGCAGCGGGTTTATAGGGAGACGTAATGGTTTTTAACAAAGGCCAGTGGAAACTTAGCTGCTTTGTGGGCTTCTGGAAACGTGACTTCACTTTATAACATACCTGCAGAACAAGAGCTGAACCCACTCCTCGCCTCGCTGATGCATAAAATTGACATTGTCCTTCATCTCCAATATGATGGAAGTTTCTCAGTTTTTTACTCTTAAATGATCTGTAAAACCTGCAGTGACTCAATGTGTTTTTATGCATCTGCCACCTTGCTATCTTGTGCATAGGCTGATAAATTCATGCACTCACACTCACACTCACACTCACTGTTTCGTGCCTTTGTGGCGTTAGATAATGTTGGCCGGCTGCAGACCGGCCGCTGCTGTCTCTCCTTGTGTGTTTAACTCTTTCTGACATTCTCATATTTTTATTTTCTTTTTAAAATCTTTTAAATGTGTGTGAATGAATTGTATATGTGCACTTGTTTGCATATGTGCTTGCCTCAAATTGCCCGACAAATAAAGTGTTTTGAATTGAATTGAACGCACCTAAAACAATTTCATTAGAACGGGTTTCAATTGAGAGTTTTAGTGTCCCAGGATGGTTTAAATGCTTCGGATGCTTTTATAAAATACTTTGGGGGCGACACTGAATCCTGGTATGTTGGGCATGCAATTGGTTTAATGTAAAGATATTGAATGTTGGCACAATATACATTGGCAGCTACATTTATTGATATTTTTTCATCCTTCAAAACTAAAACTGGTTGAATCCTACATTATATACCACCGGTGGACGTTGGATTGTCTGTCCTGTGGTTTTTATAATCACTGTTGCACTGAAGTTTGCATTTTAGCTATTTGGATGATGCTCTTACCTACAAAAAAGCTTGGATGAGACCAGCAGACGTGACCAGAACGCTCAGGTAGGAGGTCACTTGATTCCAAAGTCAGAGTTTGTGTACCAATTGTTGACAGTGCCAATGAATTGTTGCCCTGAAGCAAACTTGTCCTTATGAAACATTATGTTATGTAATGCAATATGCAATTCGACAGGCTGTGTTTAATAAGCTGCAGCGCTCCACAAGCCTGACGTCAGCCGCAGAACAGCGAAAAAGAACATATACAGAACACAAGCTGCCCGGGAGATATTCAGGCCTGCCGGCTGAGATTCTGCAATGAAGAAACTCCCTCTGTTCACAGGACGCTCTCTCCACAGAGGGAAAGAACATTTACTCAAGTCCTGAACTTCAGTCCAGTTTGAGCTTCTGTCTCTTTCCTTGAGTGTTTCCATCCAGTGAGCCTTTCTCCTCTTCCTGCTCTACATCTCAGAGGGAAATCTTGTCCTTTTTCCTGCACTACATTTATCTGACGGCTGGAGTTCCTAGTTCCTTTGCAGAAGAAGCTTTTCCATGCAAAACATCAAATGTGATGCATTGTTAGAGTGTAAACTAGCCAACAGTATATGGAGCAGTTAGAGCTACAACATTCAAATACTTCTTACAGGTTAATGCATCAATAATTTAACACTCTGAAAGGAACCATTCTTCACTAGGACTACTTTGACTTTTCACACTCAGCTACATTTGACTGATAATACTTATAAACCTTTATGTTATGGTTTATGTTTTATATTACTTTATGAATGCAGGACTTTTCCTTTTTAAAGGTGCACTATCCAAAATTGCCTAGGGTTGACTTAAGTGAGGACCATTTAGACTGAACTGAAAAAGAACATGGCAAAAGTTCATAAATTATCAGTGAATCAGGCCAGTGATGAGAACCACGTAGACTCAACCATTAAATGGCATGCTTATTTCATGTTTTGTCAGTTGGACCTAAAAGGTCCTCATTTAAATCAACATTGATAATGTTTTAGCTTTGAAAACAATTTTTGGACGCAGAAATAATCTCATTCACTAAAATTAGCCTCAGTGGGCGGGGCCAAACCACAGTTTTTTGACTTAGTAACATTACACTGAAGCCCAATGGAGAAGACAAGAGGTAAAGGAGGTGGAGGCTAATATAATGAGGCATAGCATTCTGCTACTAGCTAACAAAACTACAGTAAGTTAGCTACGTTAGCTAGTTAGCCTAGCTGACCTTCCAAGTTCAAACTAGCCAGACTAGGCTACGGCTATCTAGGTATGCTACTTAGCTAGCCTGCTAACACTCCAGCATCTTGAACGCCCTGGACATGAACAAACGAAGATGAAACGTCATTACCTGTTATGTTTAATTTGCTCTTTGACCAGAGTTCGTTCTTTGCCTTTCAAGTTTACCAGTCACCTATATTGTGTTTCTTTGGCTCCACCCACTGATGTTTAACATAGGAAGAGCCTCAAAATTTTAAACAATCCCTCTCACCTACCCAATCTCCTTTTTAAATTACTCCCTTAATTTCAAAGACAAACGTCCAGGTTCCATAACAGCACAGATCCAGAGTCTGTCTGCCCCCGAAGAACTCAAAGAACTTCAACTAATAAAGTGCTTTGCAAACCTGCCGAGCATTCAAAGCACTTTACAGTGTCTGCCTCACATTCACCCATTCACACACACACACACACTCACAGGGTGCCATGCAAGGCGCCAACCTGCTCATCAGGAGCAGTCAGGGGTTCAGTGTCTTGCTCAGGGACACTTCGACACGCTCTCTGGAGGAGCCGGGGATCAAACCAGGAACCCTCTGATTACTGGACGCCCCGCTCTGCCTGCTGAGCCGAGCCGCCCCGTATCTAACAGTCACATGCATCGTGCTGCTGGTCAACATTCAAATGAACTCAGCGCACTTACTGTTCTGTACAGTTTTATTATGCTTTGTTCAATCTTAACCTTTACCTTTGTAAATGTTCTGCTGTGGTTCATAGTCCGTGGATTTGCAGTATGTTTTGTCTCCTTGGTGTTTTTATGTCCTACTGTATGTATTTGTCTAGTTCTTGTCCCATTTTTGATCAAGCTTTTAAAATAAATCCCATTCAGCCCTGCTGATATGGCAATAAAGAATTGAATCTTAACTGGAATCAATGAGATTATTTCTCAGTCTGAGGAACGTTTATAGAACTAAAGCTCATTATATGACATTATATGACTTATTATATGCCTTATTATATGACATTACATGACTCATTATACGACGAGCGTTAAATGTTTCTATTGTCTTCAGCTCTGATCTGCTCCATTTTCCCTTCAGTTCCCCTCTGCTCTGCTCTGTTTCCTCCTGTTCCTCCTCTCCTCTCGACCGTCCTGTTCTGTCGCCTCACATTCATCTCATCACGCCACAGAGGGATGAAGCTACGAACGTGAACCAGAGCCGATTATATATGTCCAACTGCTAAAACTGTACTGTGGTGACAGGGTAGCATGTATCCATACGTGTGCATGTGCATGCTTTTGTGTATGTGTGTGTGTGTGTGTGTATGCAAGTCAGGACTGGTTCTCTCTCTGCCCTGCAGGAGAAACATTTCTGACAAAGAGCACTGAGTTCATGCCTCCAGCTTCAGTTCGTCTCCTCCTCCTCTAAATTTACATGGAGAGATCAGCAAAGGTGGAGGGGGGGTGGGGATTCATTAAATCAACCTGATAATCTAATAAATCCTTATTGTTTTGTTTTATTTATTTATATATTTATTTTATTCATAATTTATAGTTTTATTTAAAAAAATAAAAGCCTTAAAAGTCATTTAAATTTGAACTTGTGAGGTCTTAATTTTGATCTAATGTATCGATGTTTCTTTTAGTCAAAATGAGTCCAGGTAAACAACCTGTAAAAATCAAACTGATGCACTTAAACACTTTGAAAATACTTTAGATTTTTATATACACTAATACATACAGAAGTAATGCTCACTCTAGTTATTGTCTTCTACCTCACACAACACAAAGTGATCATCCTTC
>OMKZ01044715.1:1415-12187 GCA_900302535.1 Neoniphon sammara | reverse complement strand
CCTTATCTGAGTCCAATGGGGCCCGGCCATTCATTGTCTCCTTCTGCTCACACACACACACACACACACACACACAATATCAACTCCTCCTGAGCAGGGTCAATGAACTCTGGAAAAAGTTGGCCGTGTTAGCCCGCTGTAAAGTCCCTGTCTCATGTTATATATTACTGAGAGTTAGTTTTGTGTGTGTGTGTGCATGTGGATTTACACGTGTATGGCTGTATGTGCGTCATTCCCCCTTGAGAGACCCCCGTTATAAACTCTCCTGTCTAGTCCTGTGACTCGCTGCTTATTTTGACTGGTGAGATCAACAGGATCTGGCCGGCCGGAGGGGACAGCTCATTCTCCACATCAGCCGCATAATCGCCTCGACACTTCTGTCGGGCTCAGCCTGGCTCGACAAGCTTCCTCTGCTCCGCTTTGTGCTCTGCAGCGCGGTGACCCGGCCGGGTGCCTCGCATGGTCCACGTACCAAGAGGAAGGTACGTAAACAGGGGGTGATGTGACCGAGTGATGGTCTACCTTCACTAATTCATTACCAAGTGTCGAAGCCCCCGCTCTGAGAGACGCACCGAGGAGATCACTGATGACGACAAACCAAAACTGACAGTTCAACTGCTGATTCACGGCTTGATCATCATGTTTACACATAACGTAGGGTTGTTCCTCCTAAGAACACTTACTAGCTTCCTTATTACTGGGGCCGGGCATTGGCAAGGCAACACAATACATGGGTCACAATACAATTTCTATCAGGATATATTGCAACACTGAACTGAAAATAGAGCTTAAAATAAAACCTACTACATAACAACTAGGTAGCGCAATAAAATATATAACATGATAAATCACTTGAAAAATTGACTCAACAATTTAATTCAATATTCCCATTAAAATTTATTAAAACAGAATTAGCACAATGCACTTAACAATGCAGATGTCATAACATCATCTGAAGATGAAGTGCATTAACGATGCATAGAAACAAGGAGCTAGAGAATCGATAAATATTGCGAAAAGTAATACTGCGATACTCCGCTGTATCGATTTTTTTGCACCGCGACACCGACATGGTTTAAGGACCAAGAAGATGATGCATAAAAAAGCAGCAATGGGACTGAAGGACAGCCTAACTTCACTTCTTCACTACCAAGTGTCACAGGACCGGGCTGAAGCCACTCGGCCTAAGAGACACACTGAGGAGATCGCCAGTGACAAACAAAAAGCGACAGCTCCACTGGTGAATCACAGCTGGATCATGTTAATGCATAATGTAGTCATGCTCTTCCTAAGGACACATTCGAGCTCAGAGTCCAGGGGGCGCCAACGGGTCCTTGAGGGGCTTCCAGGGGGTCCTCAGTAAAATGAAGAATGGTTTAAATTTACTGTTATTCAAGTCGCAAGAAACTGTTATGATACAAAATAAATGTGAGCGATTATTTTAACATGACCTTTTAATCTCACCACTTTGAATCTATTTGTCAGTCTATTTGGCATCTAGGAGAAACCCAAATTGACCAACTGGCAATTGGCTAGAAACGGAAGCAGTGACATCAAGGAACAGCATTAGAAGGAAAAGTATTATTCATGCATGAATTGCCTAACCATTTAGTAAGACTTTTGTGGAAGTGGGTTTGTTGACTGACATCCAGCTGCAAGCGATAGGCTGCAACAAGTCAGTGAGCAAGTCATGCATTCCACCATGAGAGCCTGACAGAGCAGAAACATGCCAGAGAGCACAGGGTGACGCAAACACTGGGGAATATCTCCCATGGAGATAAACAGGCTGACAAAAAAGGAAAAAAAAAACTCCACTTCTTCTCCTAAAAAGCCTCAAAGGTTCCCTGCAGCAACAGACTGCCTGATGAGTCAGCCGGTAAGCTGCTCAGGGTTCCCACGTTGTGTCAGATGTGAAATCCCTGACTGTTCCCTGACTTTTCATAACTAAAATGTTGAATTTCCATGACTTATACAAATGTAGCATGATGTTTTTCTTTTTCTTATTAAAGTTCATTATTCTGCATTAATTATGCAAAGCAAACAAACACAGCATGAAAATGATGGTGAATAGTAGTTGGTTATTTTTTTTCAGCTGAGGCTTACAAAATTGATATTGATGATATTCCATGATTTGTACTTGAATTTGTTGAATTTCCTGACTTTCCCTCTCTGAAGGCTTTTCAAAATTCCAGGACTTTCCAGAAATCCCCTGACCAATGGGAACCCTGGCTCTTGAGGTTGGAGGTTTGATTCTGCACACTGCATGATGCCATTTGGCCAATAACATCTTATTGGACCATTAGCAGAACATTAACAGACCATTACTGCTTTGTTGTTACGGCCATAGCTCAGGTATTGTTTCAAAGTGAGGGTGTTCTCATGATGCCCATTTCTAATCTATTTACAGGATAGATGGATGGATGGATGAATTAATAGATAGATCAATTGATTATTTAAGTGTCCTGCGTCTTTCTGATGCCCAGCTCATATGGGTTTACAAGACAAACAACAATACTACAATACAAGACAGGAGTTTCTATTCTATAAGATACAGATGCCCAGAGTTTATTGGTTGATTGACATGCTGTGCCGTTGCCATATAAGTAAAATCTAGGGAGCGTTGTCCATATAAGTCAATGGCGTTACATGTTTACTCATTCAAGAAATCATTCAGTGTCTTTTGGCTAATGAAAAGTCATACTGAGCCTCATAAGCTTTGGCAGAAGAATCAATATTTTGCTAAATTAAATCTGTCAAAGCGAAGGCTCAGGCGATACGTTACGTTCTATATTCTGGCTTTTCAGATGCCTGCTGGTACCAACTTCATCTCTTTCCAACATCTTTTCCCTTTGAAATTCTAATTCTGTGTTATGAGAGGCTGGAGGAGGGCAGAGCAGGGAGAACACCAAAATAGCATCATCTGATCTTTCTTTCATAAACTTTTCCACTCCTGCAGCAACACACTGGAACAGGCTCTGGCAGAGGAGAAGCGGCGCGATGGAGCTGTCAGATGAAGCCTTCCGTCACAGCCCGCCGTTCAGCCTCTTCCCATAAACCTCTCAGTGATAAAAACAGGAGGAAACGCCAAAAGCCGGAGAGCAACTTAATGACTCGATATTAATAATAAAGTCGTTCTCACAGATCTTGTTAGCTGCACTCACTGCAGCCTCTCGTCATCAGTATCACCTCTGTTATTACACACTTCCTCGGCTTCATAAATCACAATTTGATTACAGGCAAAAACTGACAACACAGAGCAATAATACACCTCTACTACTGCCATCACTATTAATACACACCACTGGCTGCTCGATTACATTAGGGAATTTGCTAAGATTAGCCATGTGACTAAGACCTAAATATACTGTTTGCAGGATCTACACTGGCTGCAGTAACATCCTCAAATGTGTACAAGGAGAATACAATTCTCCACCGCCGTGATCCTCGCCGATTAAGATGCAGACCATCGACCTTGTGAGCGACATGACAAAGACAAGTACACACACACACACAGAGCTGTAACAGAGTCACTCAGCGAGCAGTGTGTGCATAGAGACCAGGTTTGAGGACACAGTCGAGGGGATATTTTTTTTCCTGCTGCGCTCTATCTTTAGCAGTGTAAATATGCCGGCTCACTGGGGTCCGGATCCATCTGTAATGAGACGGGCTGTGATAGCCTGAACTAATGAGCTGTCAGGGGACGAGAGAGAGTGAGAAAGAGAGAGAGAGAGAGACAGACAGACAGACAGGATGGAAGGTGGGTCGGCAGACAGGCAGGGTGCCAGCGTTGGGTGCCCAGACCCATGAGGGGGGCTATTCATAGTATTCCATTGCATCATCGTGCGGCCATCTTGGGTTGGCAAACAAGAGGTGTTTGTAATCAAAAGCCAAGTGGTTGTAATCAAATGACAACCGCAGCCGATGACCAGTGTTTACTGCAGTGAGCCACGGCCGGGGGAGAAGGCAGGTGCCATCATAGGGAAAGTATGAGCAGAGACGTGTTTACCCACTGAGCCTTCGAAGGTAACACCAGCAATATCAACACATCAGCTAACAACTTGCTAAAGTTAACATCTGCCTTATCAGATTTCAAACATTTGGCTTGATCCCAAGCATCTTTCCATTGGAAAATGTCTAAGAGTCAAGATAAGCTCTCTCAGTCATTGTCAGTGAGCCTGAGCGGGTTACCGGTCCATCATCATGGTAAAAGAGATTAGATAGCGCACTAAGACACACAGGGGGTGATCGCACCTTTAGTTTGTTTTCTTTTGTCTGAACCATACTAGGAAAGTTTACTTTGCTGCATTTTTGTGTTTGGTTCATTTAGGTTCACACTGGCCAATTACAAGTCAACCAGGGCCTGTGAGCAAAAGTCACACAGCCTAAAGAGTAGCTTGTTTACTGGACAGAGTTTTGGTAACCTGTCATACACCGTGGACACACTGAATGCATCACAGCATTGTGTGCCACTGGAAGTTCTATTCATTTCCCATGAATCACTGCAATTTCCTACTTAAGTGCATGCTCCAACAGTTGAAATGTGTTTCAGGTCAAGCATGCAGTGGAACATTGATATCAAATTCAATGGAAATCAGATAGGAAGTTATCACAGTATCTGATGAAGCATCAGGAACTGCTAGCTATGCCAACGTATCCATCTTCCTCTACACATGAAACTTTGTATTTCGGGGTTGTTTCTATTTGTTGGCAGAGTACGTTCTCACTTCGGACAGGTTTTTATTTTTTGGAAGAGGATTTTAGACTTGCATTTTCAAACACTAACATACCATTACTCTATGCCACCTGGGTTCAAACGAAGCTGCCCACAGACTGGCATGAGGCTCCACAAGCTTGGGATGGGCAGGTCAAATGGCATAGATCACACTGGTGACTTCACTCATTCAATATGAAGGGGAACTGAAAGTTTCAGTTACACAGCTGCAATGCAGAGTCCAACTCTGAGACAAGGTCGTGCCCTCTGTCTCTTGTCCAGAATTAAAAATATCCTTTGATTGTTAACTTCTGTAAAGACGCTACTACACCTTCAACTCCTCACTCTCCTGAGTGCATCACAAACACTGAATTATTATTGACTGATGGGTTTGCATGATTCTACAGTGGCCTTTTGTCTAACAGGTACTCGACATCTTGGTGGTCACTTGGCTTAAGCCTACTGGTTTGTTTAGTCAACTTATCGCTTAAAAAAAAAAAAAAAAAAAAAAAAAGAAAGCAAGTTTGGAGCAGGCTGACTGATGGACAAACCAGTGGAGCAAAAAAATAAATAAAAAATAAAAAAAGAGAGAGAGAAACAACATAATCCTCAGCTGGAGGAGTTTGTTCATTTACTTTTCACTTCTGAACAAATACAAAATAAGCATGTGAGACTTTCACAAACAGCTAATGATGGTTAACACTTCATGTACATTGTGAGAACTGAGGACAGCACTGTTTGCCATCATAATTAGATTCACAGATGATCGTGGGATGGGTCAACATTTGAAACCAACGGTTTGACGTGGATGTTTGTCATTGCCTTCGGACAATGTTCAAAGGATAAAACCGTGTTTGACTTTTGGCTCCAGTGAAAGTTCAAACTTCACATGACACCACTGGGCTGACCGGTAGCAAAATGGCCGATTTAAACATCCAGACCTCTTGACGCATGTGTTTTAACTGAGGCCATATGACTGAATTCGATCAAAAGCAATGCAGTTGATTAGGAGTGATTTACCGTGACAGTAAATACCGTGTGAAGAGAGGACCCATGAGAATACAGGATATTGTTATAAGCTCTGCAAAGAGGCAAGCTGGGACATCTCACCACAGAACAAAATCTCACAACAATGGTCCTGTGTGGCTCAACAGTTACAGCAAAACACTGACACTGCCAAGGTGAGGGTTTCTATCAGGGCTTAGAAATGCTAAAACATATACAGTACATATGGATCCATCACACACACATTATACATATTTACACACAGGTACGAGTTCATTTGCAAAAACAAAGATCTCCAGTTTTATTGATTTCATTTTTTTCCAGATAATATCAATTAAATGTCATATCAGCAGACTAATGCAAGGTTATACTGGCTTTTCTGACAAACTTTTGGATTTGGGATTCATAAAGTATGTCGATTTATTTAGTCAGTTGGTTAGTTGTATATTTACTTATTTTTACTGACTGAATTGAAGTGAATTAAGCTGCAATGAACTGCACGCAAGGCCGGCATGTTTCTCTGCAGGACACAAGGCCGTGTCAGTGTCATTTTAGCCAAAAGTGCCTCAGGCCTCAGCAAATATCAACTGATCCTCGCATTATTGATCCGCCATCGACATTTCCCTGCAGTGGTCTCACCCTGTTCATGCTAGTCTACAAAAACTAGCCTTCCCTCCTCCTCTTTCACTCATCGGGGAGAAATCATTGTACAACATTTCCCACAACTGCAGCATGGCGCTCCTTGTTTAAATGCCCTGAAAGTGGCTTTATTGAGAAAGTGACACAATATATAAACAGCTGCACATTTATATGCAGAAAGTGGCTGTAAAAAGTTTGTTTACATTTGTAATGGTTGTAAACAGTGGAGTTTGCGGCCATGTAATTTGTGTTGCAATGGGGAAAGGAGAGCTCCAAAAAGCATATTTTCCTTCTACAAGTCAAACATTTTGAGTGAATATACCCAAGCTTCAGACGGACAAATAGATTCCATATTGTGTCTGCGACCAGGCTCTGGAGCCATCACACAGAACCTTGTGATCTCCTACAACAGGCCTAATTGTGGAAAGAGCACTTAAAGTAGTCCACAAAGACTTCATTCAACTCTAATACACATCATATGGGGTGGCGACACGCTGAGGACCATAGACCACAGATAGATAGGCTCATATACGATCAGCACACCCACTCGTAAAAGGAAATACGCTACAATGTGCGTTTTGGCTCGACACCAGTCAGAAGTCTGGAGGAGAAATAATCCACGAGACACCCAAAGCTCAGCAGTTGTGACAGGCAGGCTATTTATAGGCTTACTCCAGAGAGGGAAAAAGCTCTTGGCTCATGTTTGGGACCAGCAGTTCACACGGCTGAAGGGAGAGAAGAAGAGGGAGACTCTCTCTCTCTCTCTATTGACACAACACTGAAAGTGACACTAAGTGTTTGAACTTTGAGTGTTTAATCACAACAGTCAGACTTGCCACCATAATTTAGTGCCATTAGGTACCAGGGTATGGCGTAACATAGCAACAGGTAAGAGTCTGACAAATACATGATACCTGACAAAGATATCATTCAACAGCCTCCACAGGCAGACCTCAGGAGGCCTGATAAACCTACAGTCACAGAACGTGGTTTTACTTTGATCAGGCTGGCCAGTTTGCGGTTTTCTTTATGTTTGTGAATGCTGCTTATTCTCATAATGATGCACATGTCATGCCGGAGTGTCAAGAAGCACATGAGGCCAGCACCACCATGCAGCATCATGAGCCCCATTCATAATACTCTATATTCACATTATAGCATACACCCTGCACCTCACATAGATACTGCAAAGCTGCTCTAACATGCATGAAAAATCATTTTTCTGGCAGGTTTATTGGTTATCGGTTTATTAGGATCCCCATTAGTCGTTACCCAGGTAACAACTATTCTTCCTAGGGTCTACAAAGAACAAACCAAAACACACAGATTGCTGTGACCTACTGCACTGTTTTGTGCATAAACTTTTTTAAGTCACAAGAGGGACTGTGCATCTTATCAGTCAAGATATCAGTGATGCACTGGTGAAGGAAAATATGAGTAAGCTATGAGCTCCTATTGGTGATCGGCATGAAGAAGAACCACCAACAATAGAGGAAAAAATTAACTGTTTAAAAAAAAAAAGAAAAGAAAAGAAGAAGCGTTAGATTATGTGTTGCAATTCATATCACTACTTTGATACCACTCGGTGTGACATATGTCAGCCTAAAAAGTGGACATACTCTGCAAACGTGGGTGAACTGTGTAAGCGTTCCTCAACTACATCCCTGATTATCTTTGAGTGGAAGTGCATCATCTATGGGGAAAGAAACGTTGGCATCACGTTGGCAAAAATGCAGATTATAACAGACGCATACTTGCATCTTAAAACTGCTATCTCTGCAAAACAAGCAGGAGACGTGGAACAAAAAGAAAAACATAACCCTGTATTTATGGATATGAGAGGCCCATGCGTGGAAGAGTATAGGTGCCTAGGCTCCTGTATGCGACTTGACACACGAGTCGTGACCAGCTGAGACTGTGACACAACGTGAAAACGGGCTATAAACAAACACTGTACAACCACAACAACATGAACAACACCGGTGTCTGCAGAAAGAAGGAAAAAAACAACAAAAACAAAAAAAAACAAGACACACTGTCAAGACGCCGTTTATCAACAGAGCAACTCACATCCTCAAACAGGGATCCAACGTTGGCTGTCACCAGCAGTATTCCTGTGCCTTGCGCTGCTGTCAGCTTCCCTGCCATAATTTCTCTCTTGCAGGTGGGTCGGGGACTGTGTAGCGGACTTTGAAAGTAAGAACAGGAAAAAAAACAAACCAAAAAAAAAAAACCCGGAGAATGTTTCGCGAAGCTGGTTAAAACACTGAAAATTTGCGACTGCAGCCGGGGTTGAGGCGGCTCGGCTGGAGCATATTAGCAGTGGCCGTGCATCTACTGAGGAGTTGCTTTGCAGAAGAAGGTCCGTTGGCGGCGGCGGCGTTTGGCGGCTTCTCTTGCTACTTTTTCACGTTTAGCGCCATCGTAAAAGTTTCCGTTTTAATCCACGGCGAGTGCTTGTGGGCTCTGGTTCATCTCAGCGACGAGTGTTTCCCTGGCTTTTTGCAGTGTAAAAGTCTCCCTCCTACAGCAGGACTCAGCCAGGACCATTGCTTTGACTGTTTGGAGAGGATAGGCTGGAGTCCTTCGCCGCTCTGACGTCACCGTGCCAATGGAAACACGGCACTGTCTTAAAGGGCCAGCGCGCCGTAAACACAGCGGCTTCCTCTGCATCCGCGCGGCTTCCATTATCGGACACGGCTGTGCAAGACCCTTGGTGAGCTTTCATCCTTTCCAATGAAGTCAGTTTTAGGAGCACAACAAACAGGCCACTAGTAAAGAATGTAAAATCAGCTCTAAAATTGTGCATATGTCTTTTGTTTTTAAAATCTATATGAGTTTTTGATTTGATGGATGATCACTGAGTCAGCCTGTAAAATTTGTAAGTGGAACATCCCGAGGCCCCATTCATATGAGCTACTGTCATCTGTCAAACTAAGAAAGAAAAGAAACTGGCAATTGCCTGTATATTGAGAGTTGTGCTTTGATGTATGACAAGGATTGTGTAATTGGTGCATAGTATATATCACAAAATGTTGGATCTATAGCTGTAGCACTGCTATGTCAGATGCAGTTTCATCCTGCCTAATAAATCCATCAGTTTTGTTAGTATACCTGCAAACATTAATACTGCCATAACAGTTATAAGATGATGACGCTGTCCTTTGGTTATGTAACCTATGGCCTACATCTACTTTTTTGTCTGATGGGTTATTACCAACCAAAGCCAGCACACACAAAAAGTAATTACTGAGCATTACCAACCAAGGACAAACCTCCAGGTCCATCATTTGACACAGACAGTCATTCATATATGCAGATAATAGGCTACGTAATACGTTTTTATAAAAATCACGCTGACGTTATACAAATAAATATGTATGTATCATTAGAAAAATTGCCATGTGCCCTGGTAAATCTGGTTCAACACTGTGAAGAGTAGTTCAACAATAAAAATAAGGCAAATTTTACTTTACCAACTAGGCAGCTAGACTTTTCACTGCAAGCTTACATTATTTATTGCGGTTAATTAATTTGATTAGCCTAGTCATTTACTTGGTGCATGATAACATGTATCTCAGATGGTAAGTTAGTGCTGAGTCTCTTCTGTCATCACAATTAACATGCAAAACATATGCAGGAAATTTCAATTTTACCTCTACAACAACTTTTCACCCCACCTTTTGTGGGATGCACAAATAAGTTGACAGAATTTTCTTCAAAACTATATTCAGAATTGCCCGGGGTGTTGCTCTCTGTCACCTTTCGCTTTTAAAAACGCAAACATCTGGCAAGGGAAAAAAAGTGTGACCTCCTGCGTCATTCACACATCATGAAGTGTAAATTACACACATGGTTTTCACGCAGCATGCGACGGTCTCCCCTGATGGTTTGGACGAGGCCAGGCAGGCCATAAATAGACCAGTCAAGTTAAAAGGCAGTCAGAGGTCAACGGGTCAGAGCAGGCATATGTCGTACTGGATTACAGTGCGGTGGGCTGATTTCCCTTAGAGGACAGATAAGGTAACCACAATCAGAGTGAGAGAAAGCCATTTTACTAAACAAGAGCAATTAATGCTATTGAATTTCTCTAGGTGGGACTTGACTTCGAGGATATGTGATTATGGTCGTGGCTTACAAAAGTGTTTGAAGAGAGTGGAGAGATTACCGCCAAAATGATTAATTCAGAATGCTCACAGCTGTGTCTGGCATCAGAGAGTGTGTGGCTCTCGTGTGTGTGTGTGTGTGTGTGTGTGTGTGTGTGTGTGTGTGTGTGACCATAATGTGCAGGGTCCTCCTGCCTCAGAATATCTATAATTGCAGTGGTTGTGCATGTGTGCAGCACAGCAGGCACAGCCAGCCTCTCATTTGCACACATGAAGAGGGTAAAACACTCTAATTTAAAAAGAAAATCACT
>OMKZ01044710.1:0-11046 GCA_900302535.1 Neoniphon sammara | reverse complement strand
GTCTGACAGGGACTGTGAAGTCTGTGTGGGGAGCAAGGCGGGTTTAGGAATCGTAAAACATCAGAAAAAGGGGAACGAGAGAGAGAGAAAAGAGAGAGAGGCAAAGCATCAGTGACAGGTTATGAGCGTGAGTGTCGGAGAGAGGTGTTTGAAGACTGAAAATAGGACTAAATCACGCTCAGGTGCTTCTGCTCTTCCTACACTCACACTTATCCTTCACAGGCAGTTGCAAAGTGAAGTTTTTTTTGAATTATGTCCTCTTTACAACATATAGACATCAAGGCGAATTGAGATATTTTCACAGGGCGAACTGGGAAAAAAGAGAATGGGGAATGGTGGAGTCTTCTTTTCAGAGACAGCTGAGCCAATGCAGTCAAAAAAGACAGATTCTGTTCATGTATGCAGTGACAACAAAAAATGTCATTCTTTATATATCTCCTTTACAAACTGCATGTCAAAAGCCAGCATTTTCTTGTATACTGTGCATAGTCTGTTGTAGTGTTCTTGGAGTTGGATTGCACACATGCACAAACACATATCGCACCACAAAAAAAAAAAGAAAAGAAATAAAGAAATAAAATAAAGTAAAATTCTTCATCTTAACAAGTCATTTCATCTCATATTCAGTGTTAAAATCTTGTTTTTCTTCAAACAAGGTAAAAAATTCTGCCAGTGGGATGAGATAATCCCACTTGTTTCCACAGCTAATCAATTTGTTTCCAGAATATTCTTGAATTAAGTGTCATTTTCTTGATCCTAGAGGCCTGATCTGCCTTATTCTGCCTTGTTTCAACATATTTATACTTGTTCCCAGAAAGATTCATGAAAGAAGTGAAACTGCATTGGAAAAAAGTGGGATTATCTCACCCCATTCCCTTGTTTTAAGAAAAACAAGATGTTTAAGACTGGCTATAAGACTAAATCACTTAAGATGGAGATTTTTTTTGCAGCGTGCACAATTACACATACACATTGCCTTTCAATGCCTCTCTTTCTTTATGCACGCTTTATATTTTCCCGTCCGTCTCTTAACATGAGAAATCCAAACAGCCAAGCAATTCCTTTTATCACCCGCAGCCAATTTCTGCCATGATAGATGCTACAGTACAGTAAGGCTTTATGTTGTTGTGTGCAGCTCCTTGGATACGGCCGGCAGCCATTTGGGCTCTCTGTTCTGCCCATAGTGAGATTGTCACGCTCTGAATGGCCTCCACTGTGGTGCAGATTGTGTGGCCCAGGGCAGGACACACACAGTGCTGTGGGACAGGACTGCAGCGCGCACTGAAAATTGTGTTACACCTTGACTTCCTCCACCTCTGCTGCTGTGTGAATGCTTGTGTGTGTTTGATTGTTTTTTGTTTTTTTTGTTGCTTGCTTGTGTGCATATTTATGTGTGCGTATCTGTCTAAGTGTATTTCATCTGCATGATTTGAAGCAGGGTTGTAACGATTCATTCTTTGCATCAGTGCTTTTGATTATAAACTCTGACGATTCAACTGCATTGATCTGCTAAAAGAAATAGAGTAAATCGGTCTGACTACAGCCTGAATTGAATGCTTTGAATCGAATCACTGATGTTTCCTAAATAAAGACCCTGTGATCCAACAGAATACTATGAATTTTTTTTTATCAGTAGTATTATTTTAAATAAATAATGTTTGGAATCACTCCTCTTAAAATCTTGTTTATTCTGTTTTTAACGTGTTTTGTCAGATAATCCACTACCTGATATATAACCACTGATACATACTCTACTTACACTCTATGTGCTCCAATTGTCATAGAGCGTTGTTTTTGCTTCATGCCGGTCAAAATTCTACTTCCTCGTTTTACTCACAGAAATCAGGACTGATGCCACATAAGTTTACCGGAAGGTTAAACATAAGATCATTGGTCTGTTACATCACAGACAGGTAACCAATCATAGCTTCAGTATCTCACTATTTGTATATTTAGCTAATGCAATAGTAGTTGACAAAGTTCACTAGATGCCCTTCTTCAGAGACTCTCTCTGGTTTTCAGAGCGCTTCTTCCTAACTGAGTTTATCTTTACAAGGTCGGTAACGTTAACTGTTATGAGAGCTGGCGACCGGGGCCGAGTTTTATCTGGCTAACACCAGCAACACACAGCTGATTGATAACCCAGTCAACCCGAAGGTTCATGTTATCTGTTCCCGTTTTAAATGTTGTAGAGAGCGATACATTAAAAAGTTACCATTCCGACACGACCTCTTGTAGGCGACCCTGTACAATTCGCTCTTCTTCTTCTTCAGATTCGGCCTCAGGTTCAAATGTTTATGGCTGAATTACACCTATATTACCCTTTGCCGTGATGTAGCATAGCCTACAGTACCAAAACAGAAAAGAAGCGGAGGTTTGTGTGGGCAGAGTACACCGGTATGTGCGCAGCAGAGGGTTGGTGGAGATTTGGTGGGGACTATTTGCATATTCATAGCTTCCGCATATTTAATGAGGGCAAAGCTGTAGAGTTACATCTAAGCCATTTTACTTTAAGGCATGAAGGGAATTTTATTGATTTATTTTTTTTTTCCTTAAATAAGGAATGGGTCTTTAAACAATGTTGTTTAATTTTTTCACATTTCGGAAGAAAAACTAGTCTTACATTTCACCTGTTAATTTAATGGATATAAATTTTGGATAAGTGTACTTGAATCATGGTTTTCACATTTAAATTAAATTGAATTGTTCCAAAAATGAAAAAAATGTTCCTAAATTAAGTCGCCATATATTGAATCGTGAATCTAATTGGGTCTCTGTTAAGCCAAAGACTCACATCCCTTATTTGAACGGTTTTATTTACAAACTTGTATATATAATACTTGTATATACTGACTATGCATTAATTCTTCTAATGCATGAAATTATTCACACATTATGCAAAAAACATGAATGATTCTGCCCTCAAAATGAATTTTATAAGCAAATGTCTCAACTTTTAAACTTCTAACTTCAATACTGACCTGTAATGTACGGAAGTTAGAAGAATCGAGTCTCTCACCCACTGTAATGGCATGAAATGTGAAGATCAGGAAGCATTATGAAGGTCAGAGGGCAGAACTGGATGCAACAGGATGATTGGGTTCCTTGGTTGTACTGTGAGATGAGAATATGTAACAGCTTTAAACATGTCCAGTGCCATTTACATACAGTAAAATGCACTCCGAATATTGATAATCAGATATCCATAAACCTGTAGTTAGATATTCTTTTGAGTCGTGTGTGTGTGTGTGTGTGTGTGTGTGTGTGTGTGTGTGTGTGTGTGGTGACTCTCAGCGTCACACAAAGGCACCTCTACTGTACTCTCTCCCTCATTCCCTTTTGTTCAGGAGAATTGATTGTTCTTCTGTTCTCTGTCGAGATGGATCGCAGCGCTGGCAGTCAGGCGTTTGGTTGAGTTTTATTCAGCCATCCAGCTTTCTAAATGTGCTTTTATAGCCTCCATTACAATGATCATTAATTACTCACCCCGGCACAGTGCAGGTCTCGCTGGCTGCTATGGCAACGGCCTGGCTGCTAGGAACACCGTGGTTACAGGCTGTTGTTGTCCCCTGTGATGAAATCGGGGAGAGGACTATGGAATGGTCTCCATCTGTTTATTTGTTGGTTTATTTGTTCCGCAGTCTGTCACACACGATATTTTTGAATTTACACTGGCCCAAAGGGAGGCCCTACATTGTTTGTTTGTTCGTCTGCGTGCCATACACACTATCTCAGACCCCATTTATACCTGGCATGTCATGCAAGTTGATTGCACACAAAAGCAATTCAAAACCATTTTGCATTTGCAGTTGCCTCTCAGTGTTTGAATCTTGTTTTTCTTGAAACAAGGTAAAAACCTGCCAGTGGGATGAAATAATCCCACTTGTTTCCAATGCTAATCAAGATGTTTCCTGAATTTTCTTGAATCAAGTGTCATTTTCTTGATACTAGAGCTGCAATTATAGCTCGAAACAGACTGGCATATTTGTGACTGATTTGTTGTGAGTGGGACTGTATCATTCGTTGGGAGATGACGTGTTTACTGTTGCTTTTGTTTTCTGTTGGAAAGATATTGACCTCCATCTGTCAGGCTGTGTATGTTGTGTGTATGTTTGTTTGGTGTGTACTCTCTATTTGCTTGCTGGGTCCAAGTGTGAAAACAACACCACAAAACCCACATAAATGGGTTTTCTGGACTCCTTACACTTTTTTTTCAGAAGATCAATGTATAGTTAAGATTAGCAGAGATAGGTTACAGGTAGGGAAAGGTTTAAATTGAAATTGAGAAGGTTAAGATTAAGAAGTATTTAAAGGAACACTCCAACATTTTGGGCAAAATACCCCTTTTCTGACCTACCCAAACTGAGACAAGATGTTCGATACCATTTTCACATCTGTACGTCCACTGGTTCGGTTCCATTGGTTCACATTTTTTGTTACCATTAGCATAAAGACTTGAAGTCTACGGGAGTCATTAGCCTAGCGCCGTCAAAATGAAAAAATAGTTTCTACCATCTAACTTCTAAAACGACTCTGGTTTTTAAAAGAATTTCCAAGACATTTATTTCAAATACACACGATACATTGTGTAAATAAGACAGCTTTGGAGTTCCTGTAAGGTATATTCTTTTTTTCTCTGACAGAGCTAGGCTAATGACTCCCATAGACTTCAAGTCTTTATGCTAAGCTATCACAAAATTCTAACCATTGGAGCTTAACCAGTGGATGTACAGAGGTGAAAATGGTATCGAACATCTTGTCTCAGTCAGGGCAAGTCACAAAAAGGGCATTTTGCCCAAAACGTTGGAGTATTCCTTTAAAGTGACTCTTTGATTTTGTCTGTATGTATGTGTGTGTGTGTTAAGCTGGAAGTTCTACTTGTGGTTTTCATTTCTTCTGTTTGTTGTCTTACCGTCATTACAGTGAACTATTCTGTCAGAGAGCCCAAGGGAATGAAACTGTCATCTTTAATGTTTGCCAGCTATTTATGTCACACTGCACAATATACTGCAGGAGCTTGTTTTAACTATAATAAGAAGAAAGTGACAGCCAATATTACATTAACTGTATTAATTACTTCTTTGGAGTCAGACAGTGAATGGCAGGCAGGACGGTCTCTTCACTGAAGAACATTTCAACACTTCAGCTCTGTCATTTTTGATTTTACATCCCTCTTTTCTTCCTTTTCTCTCCCTCTCCATCAGGCCAGCCAGCTAGGTGTTTACCGGGCCTTTGTGGACAACTACGAGCTGGCTGTGGAGACGGCGGAGAAATGCTGCCAGGCTAACACACAGTTTGCTGAAATCTCTGAGGTAAGTGGGTGAGGGAAGGGATCTGACAGCAAGATAGAGCAGGAATGGTTTTTATGAAACTGCTTTAAATGGAAGACAGCCAAGAGGAGAAGTGGAAGCATAGAGGAATAAAGTACAGGGAGCATAGAAATGGGAGGTTAAGGTAATCCCCCTTAGTTTCTGTAAGTATTTCTCATCTTTTTCCATCAAGTGGAGTCAAGGAATTTGTCTTGCTGCAATATAAAATATCTTTGTGACATGTATCTGTCAAAAACAAAGTAGAAGTTGAGGATGTTTCCCCCAAATGTTGAAGGATTTTGCAGGGTTTTTTTTTAGTCTCTGCCAATGATGAATCAAGTACTATTAATAAATCTTATGGCTCACTTCCTGTTTTAGATGCAGGGTGATGAGAAATAAAGTCCGCATGGACAGGGAGAAACTCCAGTGAGCATTCATAGTCAGGACCACAACCTCCTCCCACAGATGGAGTCATCACACTGCATGTACTCCATTCAGCAGTGAATTACTGTTATGCTGCTTCTTCACCACTGAGACGAATAGTTTACTGTGGAAAATATGTCCAAGTTTTGTTCTCTTTTTAGCAGTCAGGAGGCACAAGAAAAGGTCCGTCAACCAGCCGTTTAACTGATACAAGATTTGTGTTACATGGTGCCTATTAAATTTCACTTCACAGCGTCTGAAATAAAATGCAGTGAACGTTGCAGTACTTTTTGGGGATAAGTGCATTGTGGAGGACTACCTCTATAAGTGACGGTGTAGATTTCCAGCTCGGTAATCTTTCTAAAGAAAAGCAGCGCTTGCATTTCAGCCGACTCTGATATGCCGAGCTACAAAACCGAGCAGTTAGGGATTCAGTTTCTATCTCAAGGACGAGGCTTTCGCAGAGACTTCAGCTGTGATTTCTCAGTAATGGGATGTTTTTCTTTTTTTTTTTTTTTTCACAGTGCCAATCTGTCAGACAGTTAACCCCTACACGCCAATGCAGTCAAACTGATTTGCAGTATTAGAGAATGTAATTGTCTATTTGAGTTTTCTTTGGCTTATTCAGTAGCATAAGAACAAGTAAAAGTTCACTTACTGTGAATAACAGCAATGAATTTTCACACAAGCTTATTAAAAGTTTTTGTTAAACTCTCACACTTTCCTTGTATTCAATAAGATCATCATCTAACTGGCTACACTATAACCTCCTTCAATTACGTACAGCCTTCTTCCACTGCAATAAATAAATAAATAAATAAATAAAAACTCGCCATCTTATCAAGTCTCTCAGTGTTATAGTCAGTGTTAGTCAGTCTTAGCAGGAGGTCAGCCTTCCAAGGGGATGAGATAATCCCACTTGGTTTTTTTTTTTTGGTTTTTTTTTTTGTTTTGTGTTTTTTTATTTTGTCTGTTTTTTTTTCAGGATTTTTTCTGGGAACAGGTATAAAAATGTTGAAACAAGGCAGAATCAGGCAGATCGGCTCACTGCTATCAAGTAAATGACACTTGATTCAAGAAAATTCAGGAAACAAATTGATTAGCATTGGAAACAAGTGGGATTATCTCAACCTACTAGCAGATTATTGTACTTGTTTGAAGAAAAACAAGATTTTAACACTGAATATGGGACAAAAGGACTTGTTAAGATGGATATTTTCTGCAGTGAGACTCCAGTTGGCTGTGCTGATGCTGATGAGATTTGTGAATCTTTAGTTTTACTAGTTTAACAATGTGATCAGCCAATCACCCCTCTCAGTACTGCATGAAATCATGCAATTTTTGGATTAGAGTGCCTCCCCGCTGCTAGCCAAGGCCTGACAGTGGGTGAGTTGTCCCTCCAAGCATCTCTCTCTCTCTCTCTCCTCATATTGAGTGGTGCTCGCTCGCCAGTGATACAGTCTCACTAATGGTTGTAAGATTTGTAACGGCAGAGACTAACATATGCAAGTTAATTTATGAAGTTTGGGCAGCTAACGAAACACTTTAGCTAAAAGGCTATTATAGGGGGGCATATCGACATCCCCAGGGCCCTATTTTCCTTTCATGTAATTTTTAGTATACCATTTTCAAACACAATTTCACATATTATTTACTGAACATGTACTATCACATCATGAATTCTTGTTAGTAGACCAGGGTACTTGGATATTATGGATATTAATCATTTTAATGTTGAGGGAACATAGGTATGATGTGTATGCTAATGTTTATTGTAATGCATGTGAGTAATGTTCACACCAACACTCATGCCAACTTTGTTGATCTTAATAAAAGCTGTCTTCAAGTAAGAGGGTATATTTTGGAAGCAGCTTGACATTTAACACCATTTCAAATAATATTTACAGAATACATACTGTCTTCTTTCTTTGTTTTCTTTCTTGTTTTTATGTTGAGAGAACAAACGATTAAGGGAACATGGAGCTGTTTTCAGTTTGAAAAAATCACACTCATGGAGCATAGGGCCTTACGACAGGATCTCTTCCTCTTGACAGTAAATTGGTGAATGATGTGGTTGCTCTTATTATTCAATGACTGCAGTAACTTCAGCTACAGCAACAGATGAGGTTTCACATCCTGCAAGGTGCTGTGGGACCGGACAGCAGCTGTACTCATTTCCAAGACTAGGCCACCGTGCTGCTGCAGGAGTTAAAGAAAAACATTGTTGACAAGTTGCGCAGTAACTTATTAAGTATAAAAGTATTAAGTATTAAAGTATTTGTCATTCAGAACAGGAGCAGTTTTTTTGGGGCGATTTTCTCACTATGGTTGTATAGAAAGAGCCTATTTTGCATCTACAGAACAGCTTTGTTCCTGAGCTACTTTCAAACCCTCCTCCCATTATTCACCCACGCAGCTTTAATCTTTACACTACATTTGAAGTTGAATGTGCTACTGAACATTTCTATACAAATGCCACTGCAGGCAAAATTTATGCATGCGTGTGTGCATGTGTGTGTGTGTGTGTGTGTGTGTGTGTGTGTGTGTGTAGACTTTTGTATGTCTGATATATGTGTTTGTCCTGGAGCTGTGTGGTTTCCAGTGATGTGGAACAACACAGTTTTGAGCCAGGGCTTGGTCAGTGTTTTCTCTTCGCCTTGCCCCAGGAGCCTTCAGCCTGCTCTTATTCTCACCCAGAGCTGGGAAATATGCTCAGTCTCACCTATTCACAGATGAGCCATGACAGTGTAATGTATTTATACATTTATCTTGTCCCCAAACTTGGGATTCCATCAGCCTCAAGGGCTCAGAGGTGTTGTTTTTAACTTTAATCATGAGGGAACTGCGTTTTTGAAGAACTCATCCAAAACTTATTTTGAAGGCTATTTTATTTTTGTTGTATTGAGGCTATTGTAACAAAAATCAACCATGTTTTCAGATTTACTTGCTGTGCTGTATTTTATTTAGCCAACTTCATGTGTCAGGAAATCAGGAAAGTTTGAGCACTATGAAAACTTGGTATTAAGAATGTCCAAATGAGGAAGTATTTATACAATGGACTGTAAAGTAGAGAAAATATACAAGATGCTTCATTGATTGGGATTAGGTTAGTGTGATAGCAATAATATGAGGCTATTAAACATCCAGTAAAGTTTATGCTGTCTTCATGATTAAGGCTTCGGAGGCTTGTCTTGTTCATTCTGTTGTATTTTGATAAGCATTTGGCCATTTCCGACAAATCCTTCTGGTTTTCTGGTATGTTTTATGAGCCTGCTAGTTAGCACTGAAGCTGGTGTCTAGATGTGAGATGGGAAATCCATCATCACGGATTGTTAATGACTTATGTAATGATGCATGACTCTGAGCCATCTGAGCAAGATGGTGGGCAGAAGAAACTGCTGAGAATGCCATAATTAATTGGGAACTGGAAGACCTTAGCTATATAGTAGCCATGGTAAGGATAATAACCCTGGGGCCTTTTCACTCCGCTTACCCATACTGAAATGTGCTACACTGATCAGGTTGACTATTTATTGTAGATGTTGGAACTGTGCAGCGTAATCAAGAATTATGTGGGCGAGTAATGTTTGATTACTGATCAGACCACTGGTGGGAAAATGCTCTCTGGTCTTAACTAATAGCAACAAAACTAGTCACAAGCCTTATCTGTTCCAGCCAGTAAGACACACAGGTACTGTATATCATTGCTGTCATGTGAAAACCTCCTTCTCAAAATGTTGCCTCCAAAACTTTTCAAATATAAAGAAAACAGCCTTTTAGCTTGATGTCAATGAATTTTTAGGTTGTTATAGGGTTTTGAAAAGGTTTCATAAGTAGGTTTTACACAACAATGGCGTTGTGCAAAATATCCCTTTATATTGGTTTTTGAGTGCACTTACTGATTATTATAATTATGTTTGACTTACAGTGGATGGTAAGGTGACATTATACCCAACAGCTGGTCAAAGTATACACCAGCATGTCCGCTGCATTGTAAGGTGCATGCTGTATTTAGCAAAAACTCCTTGGAATCTGGAACATATTTATAGTGATCTATTTTCATCCTGATTTTACCTGGTCTCTCTCCCCTTGCAGAACCTGAAGGTGAGAAGCACCAAGGACTGTAAGGATCAGTCTGCCAAGAACTCTCTAGAGAGTAAGTCACCTCATGTTATTTCTCCCATGGGACCTTAATTAAGTCTAGTGTCTAGTGGTTTAATTATCTGCCTGAACCCCAACACCAGCTACACCAAAGCAAATGATTCATAATCAGCAAGTGACATGAAGAGGGGCGGCATCTCCTGGTTTATACAGATTGTGACATGCATCTCTTTATTTTAGGGACGTTTTATCAGAAACCCATTTGTCAAACATTAATGTGAGGTAGTTTTTTAAATAATACCTTTGAGGAAAAAATTATATGTGCTGCTCACTGGGAGAATTACATTTCTTCATACATTAAAATTATTTATTTCTATTTATTTATCTATCTGTCTTTTTATTTCTGTGATAATACACATGCCTGTATTACTTTGTGATGGTCTTTACAGCTCAAATAACTTGAAGTATTTACTTCAATATATTAATTAAGTACCATAAACATAGCAATTTAAGTTGATTTCTGTCCTTGCTTGTTCACAGCTTTGCTGTATAAACCAGTGGACAGAGTGACACGCAGCACACTGGTGCTTCATGTGAGTATAAACTGCTTTTTATTTAAAATTTATTGTTTTATATTTCACGTATTTCTTACAAGTTTTGTGTTAAAAAAGTGTTGCATCACTGCTCCATGTTTTCATAAAAAGGGTCAAATTTAATCCAGTTTTATACATGACCAGATCTATGAGTAGATATGTGCCTCTATTTGAGCATTTATATACAATAACAGTACATATGAATTTTGGTACAAAGTTTTTCAGTGTATCGCAATTTGAATTTCTAAGACAGGTGTTAAAAATGCTTGGTTTTGTAGGACTTTATTGATTTCCATTGTTTTTGAATAAACTTATGGGAAAAATTGCACTCCTGCACCTTTAGGATAGCTTCAAAGGTTTTATTTTTCTATGATGATGGTCACAGTTTTCAGAAACATATGCCACAGTTCAGGGAATCTGTCTACAAAAGAGAATTTATACCTCATCTGATTGTATGACTTGTTTCAGGGTTTTTTGAACTGAATGAACAATTTGTATCCTTGTGCTTCACACAACACCAAAAACTATTTTATCTTGTACTATATTTACTATACATTCTGTGCACAGTAGGGTGCCTTTTATGCATTATTTTTAGAAATGAGGGCAGTGGAGTTGTTTTT